>CAUYPK010134717.1:0-88861 GCA_963574355.1 Loris lydekkerianus
GTGTACCGGTGTGCTGTGGGATCAGCAAGGAGGATGACCCGTCCAAGGTCGGGCCGGGGGGGGGGGGGGCCCCAAGGGTGCAGGGAGCCTTGCCCTAGAGATCTGATCATAGTAGTGAACAGAGCTGGCGTAACAATAAAAGATCCACTCTGACCCTAGTGAGACTAGTGACCTGGGAAGAAGGCAGAGATCAGCTCGCAAGCTGTTAACAACCCAGCTGGTCCCAGGCTGGGTCCACAGCGTGGCAGTGTGGGTGGGGAGGAGGGAACGGATATTGTTACTCACTATATTTCGAAGGTACAGTCTCAAGGTCTTCTGCTGACGTGGATATGAGGTGGGAGACTGGGGGGTGGGGGGTCAAGAATGACACCAAGATTTTCAGCCTGAGAAAGTGGAAGGACGGAGCTGCTGTTGGCAGAGATGAAAAGATAGTGGGGAGGGGAGGGGAGGACTCTGGGGCCAGACTGGTCAGGGGCTTCCTTGGTGGTCTGCCCTACAGGGGGTCAGGGAGGCAGAGGCATCAGGAGCCCAGTGAGGTCCGGCAGGGCTGGCATACTGGAAGGCACCACCCCAAACATCTGGCTGCCTCCCCACACTAGTGATTCCTGAGAGCTGGGCCTCCACCCCACAGTGGCAACGTAGAGGACCCAGAGAGCCAAGGGTAAAACAACATATATAAAAATCATCCCCAAATAGTCAGAAGATGCAGAGGTGTCAAGCACTGTATTCCCAAAAAAAAAGCCTCCCGCTAGAGGGACTATTTTTAAAAAAGACTTTTAAGAGGTGTGAACGTGAAGCTGTCTATTATGTGCGTTTCTCCGGCAAGGCCCCCAGTCTCAGGTTTTCTAACAATGAAGCCGACTGGCTGCTTGCGACCGCTGGTGAGGGGGAGGCTGCTGCCTGCATGTGGCCTCCAGCCGGGCACGACCCCCCTGGAGGAAGATGATGGGGCTTGGTGCATTAGGCGGCCCAAGCCGTCCAAGGGAAAATTGAACTCTCCCGAACACTGTTGGTTCATAGAATCTGAATTAAGCTTGAACGTTGCTGATGCCTCTGAGATTTTGCTCCCGCTAAACGCCATTTAATTCTGCACTATTAGCCCCCTTCTTTAGGAAAGTACATCTGCGGCTGTACTTAGAGCTTTTATATACAGCAAATTGCCAAAAACACCCAAAATACATAACAGGGAACCTATTCTTGCCATCTGCCTGAGGGTCAGTTGAAAGCCAGTGGAAATAACTAACTCTCTGGCTCGCAGCAGTGGGAGAAATGGACATCTCAAGCTGGGAAGTTCAGGGCAAGCTAGTTTTGATTACTAAAGGTTTCCGTTTAAGTGCAGAAGCCAGCAACTTATTTTTAATCTTCTATTTTCGAGGAGCGTGGATATGAATTGAAGGGGAGCATTTCAAACTGCTTTCGTTTAAAATACAAATTAATCAAGGGGAGAAGCTTGGAGAGGAGCAGATCTGAAACAGAGAAGATGACCTGGGAGCACAGTTGGGCTCAGATGGCGCTGCGAGGGCAGCCTCTGGCCAGCTCTGCCCTCGGTGGCATCCGGGGATCCAGGCCTGAGCACCCCATGACATCCATCCAGCCTGGGGGCACCAGCTTCTACACACCCCACCCTTTACCCAGCTTATGGCTGTATCAACTTTACATACGATTTAAAACAAAAACATAGTTATTTTGTCCCACTAAAGTGTGCCTGGTTGTGGTAAAGATGTCGTTTTTAGGTTTGCTGCTTAGACCCCTCTCTGCACAGCTTTCAAAAAAAATGGAGCCCTCTTAGGCTCAGATTTTATCTGGTATGGATGTTTTGATGAGTCTGGAGAGCAAAAAGGATACTTCAGTTCAGCTTCTGAGTCCTCCCACCGAGGCACTGGGCTTTGCACCCCCACTTGCTACAGGAGAGGCCACAGCCCCTCTCTGAAACTCTAGAGTGAAAGGCTTGGCATAATTTCTGCCAGGAGGTCAGATCCCTCCAGAAAGGCCTCTGAATCATCTATAATGATCTTCACACGACACTCCCACTGCTCTTAGGAGGAGGGGGTAACGATCTAATAATATCAAGCTGCTTCTTTCTTGGTGAAAATTTTGTTTTTCAATCTAGTATTTCAAATCTCCTAAATGTATCCACCTGCCCCTCCCCAGCCGAGCAAATATGTGAGCTGCTGTTCCTCAAATCTGACTAAAAATACTTTCTAAAGATGAACGTGATATTCTAAATGTCACCACAGAATACTATAAGAGCAGTTATTTTCTATTTATCACAAATATTGTCTGATGCTCTGTACCTAAAGAATACTCTTGATTAGAAAGACCCTTCCTTTTGTTTAGTGCTTCTAAAAATATAAAGACTATTATAAAAAAAAAAATTAAAATCCTAGTACAGGTGACACAAATCTTTCCCATCAGACTTTAATTTTTTTTTTTTTTTTTTTTTTTTTTTTTTTGCCAGAATTGGGGTAGCACATTATTATGAGGATTCAAAAAGAATAATTAAAGTTCTACATGGACACAGATCTGCCTGAGGGAGGACCTTTTATGTTGTTTTGCATTCCGTGTGTCATTCAAAAGGTTTGCAACTGGGAAATGATGTTGAACTAAAATAAGATGAGAACACATTGACTGAAATTATACCCTGTCCGATGAGTTGACACCCCTTTAGACAGCTCACCAGGTTGGCTCTGGAGTCACCACCGCTCCACATGTGGGTGACATTCAGACTCTGCACAGTGGCGCAGGAAAGAAGTCGTCTCAGAGTGGAGAGTAGTGTGCACACAGACCCCTGGATAGCAGAGGGAAGGCCAGGAGTCGCCTGGCACCTGCAAGTCGCCTGTCCCCTGGCTGAATGGGCGTCACCACCATGCAGCCCCACTGGCAGTGCTTTGTTTGGATTTGACCCACTGTCAGTGTTGGTTGCTTTTGTGTTTCCTTTTTAAAAAAGATTTGAGCCAACATTTAGCAATAATGAAGTTTCACATAAAGATCCAGAGACTTCCTTTTAGCAATAGGCTGCTATGGTAGCCTGTTCTGCCTTCAACACTGTGGGAAAGAGTAGAGGCCCCCCCTTTAGGCAGGATATTTGCACCCCAATTTCCCATCATCCTCACCATTCCCTATTGTACCCTCACAAGATGATTGCAAACCAGCATTTACCTCTGCACTTGGGATGTTCTTTTTATTATCATAAAGAAACATTTCTGTATACTCCATAACAAAAAAAAAAAAGGGTAGACGAAGAAAAAAATGAAAAAGAAAAGGTCGATGGGATACAGTGTGCTTTAAGTATGATAAGACAAAATAGTCTTAATTGTGCAAGTAAGGAATAGCTCAATAAAAAGTATATGTATATATATATACACATTGTATGTAAGTATGAAACCCATGTGACTCATTTCTGTGACTTTCCTGCCATCAATGAGCCTTTATTCATTCAACAAATATTTACTGAGTGCCTACTATGTGCCAGGCACTACTATAGGTGTCAAAGATACATCACGTACCAAAGCATGCAAAATTTTTTGCCCCCATGGAGTTCGCCTTCCTACAGGGAAAAGCAGAAAATTTAAAAATATGGAGAGATAAAAACTAAGTGAATCATGTGAAAAATGCTATACATAAAAAAAAGAAGCAGAAGGTAGAATACTGGGAGTGTGTGGAAGGGGTTGCAAATTTAAGTATGCATTTGAATTTGTGAGCTCTGGGTATTGCTGTTTCTGCCTTCATGGCCCCTATGGGCTCTTCCCTCCTAAGGAAGTCTTCGCTGTCTACCTCATCTTACACAGCTCTCTCCCTTCTCTGGGGACAGCAGTGCCAACTAAAGGCCATGCACTTTGGCTCGAATGAAGAATATATATTGAGCTGCTTTGAGAACCTCGCTTCACTACTTGGTATTGTGATAGAGACCAAATCTCTGACCTCACAGAGCAGAGTCTAGTTTTTCAATGAGGCATGTACATAGGTTACTTTCATCAAAGGTGTAAAATACTAAGCATCATAGAAAAGGTACAAAGAAAATAGTACCTGAAATTTAGAGGGTAAGGCATTACCTATAAAACAAAATGCAATTTTAAAAAATCAAAAACTAAAGTTAATAATTAAAAGAAAACAGGTAAGACAAAATTGAACATATACATAATTGGTGTGCCTCAAGAAAAGAATACTTTAGAAATAACAGAAAAGGAAACAAAGATAAAATAAAAGAAAACTGTTCTCAAATGAAGGAATGCAGTCTTTGGATTGAATTATGCACTGAATCTTAGGAAGTCCTGAGGTATTTTAGATTTCAAGAGAGAAAAACAACAACAAACCCAAGCTTGAATTAGGAAGAAATAAATAGAAATCCTGATGAGTACTGAGATTGAATTAGTAATAAAAAAATCTCATGACCAAGAAAAAGCCCAGGGCCAGAGAGATTCACAGCCAAACGATAGCAGATGTCCAGAGGACTAATATGAATCCTACTGAAAGAAGGAGAGAATCCTCCCCACCTCATTCTACACAGCCAATATCATCCTGATATCAAAACAAGGGAAGGACAAAACTAAAATAGGAAACTATGGACCAATCAGACTGATATACCTGATGAACCGAGACACAAAAATCCTCCACAAAATACTAACACACTGGATCCAACAGCACATCAAAAAGACAACTCATCACAATCACATGGGTTTTATCCCAGGGATGCAAGAATGGTTCAATATACACAACTGAATAATGGTGGCTCACCACATAAACGGAATTAAAACAAAAACTACATGATCATTTCAATGGATGCATAAGAAGTGTTGGATAGAATCCAGCATCACTTCATGATCAAAGCCATTAACAAACTAGGCATAGAAGGAACACACCTCAAATTAATAAAAGCTATATACAACAAACCCACAGCCAACATCCCATTGAATAGGGAAAAGTTGAAAGCATTCCCCTTAAGAACTGGAACAAAACAAGGATGCCCACTTTCACCACTTCTATTCAACATAGTGTTTAGAGGTTCTAGTCAGAAAAATCAGGTAAGAGAGAGAAAGAAAGGGCATCCAAATTGGAAAAGTGGATGTTAAACTATCTCTGTTTGCTGATGATATGATTTTATACCTAGGAAACCCTAAAGAGTCCTCCCAAACACTCCTAGATTTGATAAATAAATTAAGTAAAGTTTCAGATTACAAAATCAATGTACACAGATTAGTAGCATACACCAAAAATGACCAAAGCAAGAACTCAATACCATTTTCAACAGCTGCAAAAAGAAAAAAAAATACCTAGGAATATACTTAATAAAGGAGGTGAAAGATCTCTACATAAAAACCTACAAAATACTAAAGAAGAAAGCAGAAGACAAACAAATGGTAAAATATCCCATGGTCATGGATTATAATACTCAATACTATGAAAATAACTGTATTGCCCAGAGAAATCTACAGATTCAATGAAATTCCCATTAAAATACCAATGTCGTTTTTCACACAATAAGAAAAAGCAACCCTAAAATTCATAGGGAACATAAATAGAGCCCAAATTGTCAAGGCAATCCCAAGCAAAAAGAATAAATCCGTAGGCATCACATTACATGACTTTATACTACACAGTGATAGTAACCAAAAACAGTATGGTCCTGGTATAAAAGTAGACACATAGATCAATGGAACAGAACAGAGAACCAATAAATAAAACTAAATACTTAAAACCAACTGATCTTCAAAAAAAAACAAAACAGAGAAAAACATACACTAGGGAAAGGATACCTATTCAATAAATGATGCTGAGAAAATTGGACAGCCACCTACAGAAGAATTAAACTAGATCCTTATCTCTCACCATGCAAAAATCAACTCAATATGGATCAGAAACTTAGATGTAAGATCTGAAACAATAAAAATCCTAGAGAAAAAACTAGAAAAAGCTATCCTGGACATCAGCCTAGTGAAAGAATTCTTGAAAATGACCTCAAAAGCAAATGCAACAAAAACAAAAATTAATACATTGGACTTAACTATGAAGCTTTTTCACAGCAAAAGAAATAATTAACAGGGTAAATAAATAACCCACGGACTGAAAAAAAAAAAATATGTGCATTTGCAAACTACATGCCTGACAAAGGATAAATACCCAGAATCTACGAGAAACTCAAACATCAGCAAAAAATTCCCAAATGATCCCATTTAAAAGTAGGCAAAAGACACGAACAGACATTTTTCAAAAGAGGGTAGAAAAACAGCCAACAAACATGAAGAACGCCCACATATGGGAAATGCACATAAAAACCACAGTGAGACAACACCTGACTCCAACCAGAAGGGCCATTACTAAAAAGTTGAAAAACACTAGATACTGGCGTGGATATGGTGAAAAGGTATTCTCATACCCTGTTGGTGAGAATGTAAATTAAGACAACCTCTGTGGAAAACAGTATGGAGATTTCTCAAATAAAAGTAGACCTCTCACCATTCAATCCAGCAAGACCACTACCGGGTATTTGCCCAAAGGAAAAGAAGTTGTTTTTATCAAAAAGACACCTGTAGTCATACGTCTATCATGGCACAATTCACAACTGCAAAGATAAGGAATCAGCAAAAATGCCCATCAATTGAGGTGCAGATAAAGAAAATTTGGTCTATGTATACCATGGAATACTACGCAGCCATCAGAAGGATGAAATGATGTCTCTTTTACAGCAATTTGGACAGAAGTGGAGGCCATTACTCTCAGCAAAGTAACTCAGGAATGAAAAACTAAATATCGTGTTTAATAAGAAACACAACAATAAGAAAATGTTATGTTCTTACTAATAAGCTAAGCTGTGGGTATACAGGGATGTACAGAGTGATACAACAGACATTAGTGACTCAGAAGTGGGGAGGGCGGAAGGGAAGGGAAACAGCACAGCAGATGTAAAGAAGATGTTTTTAAAAGAAAAATAAATGGGAGAGGAAAAAAAATGCTTTTTTTCTTCCACTACAAGCCAAAAAAATATTTTAAAAAGAATAGTATGAATTCCATATTAAAATAGTAAACAAATAAACAAAACAAAAAATGATGAATGAACAAAAATGTTTCAGAATGTTATTAAAATATATATAAAGGAAACTACTAGAATATTTTTCCACACTATTAGTGGGAAAATAAAACACACACAACAAAACAAAGAAAGCTTGGATAATGTAACAGAAGATAAAAAGCAAAAGAAAAGCAAGGTAAAAATCACAGAACTAGAGCTTTTCATATCAGTAAGTTAATTTTACCTACAAAGAACCATCCTTTTAATCGCCTACATATACCACAAAATGATGTATACATAACACTGGGTGATAAAAGGGGAACAAAATATTATTTTGCATATGTAACTCATCTGAAGCAAACATATAACATGAGCACAAACTATAAAATAAAGTAGAATTTTGATAATTTTATTAGGTAGTTTGAAATGTAAGGCAAGACTATTTAACCAGACCAGGATCAGCTGAACAAGACACAGTGGTCTAAAACAATCACTGTGTATTCACAGAGCAAAATTCAGAGCAAAACAGAAACAAATACAGAGAAGTACAGGGTGGACATAAACTTTGTGTGTTGCTAGGTTACCATTTGAATTGTTCACAAACTCTGTGTCCACCCTGTATTTAAAAAATTTAGAAGCAGAAATCAGGCCAGGCATGGTGGCTCCTATAAACCTACAGCTCTGGGGGGCCGGGGCAGGTGGATTACCTAAGGTCAGGAGTTTGAGACCAGCCTATGCAAAAGTGAGACCCTGTCTCTTCTAAAAGTAGAAAAACTAGCCAGACATGGCAGTGGGCGCCTGTAGTTCCAGCTGCTCAGGAGGCGGAGGCAGGAGGTTCACTTGAGCCTAAGAGACTGAGGTTGCTGTGAGCTATGATGCTACGGCACTCTACCCAGGGTGACAGAGTAAGACTCTGTCTCAAAATGTAAAAAATAATAAAAAAATAAAAAGCAGAAAACACCAGGACACATAGTCATAGAGACTATAACTCATGTTCAATTCACAAATCAAATAGATAAAAATTAGGAAAGATATGAAAAATGCATTTGATGGGTATGTCTAACAGCGAAGCATCAAATTTTATTCTCTTAAAATAGAAAACACTCTTTTCAAATTCCCGCAGAAAATAAACACAAAATGACCACAATTTGGTCACATAGGAGCCTCATATGTAACCAAAATTGAGCCAGATAGATCAGAATCTCACCATGTGAGTGGGTCTGTATATTAATACCTAAAATAAAAAACAAACATAAAAGATCACCATTTAAAACTATTTAAGAATGAAAATCACTCAGGATAAAGTGGAAGTTAAAAGAAGATTGTAGAATCTCTGGTTAGAAAAATAATTGCATAGGAAGAGGGCTAAGAGCATAAAGGGGAAATACACAACTTTTACAATGTAGGTTATTCAGTAAGAAAGCAAGAAAATGAACATCAAAAAAAAAAAAAAAGAAAAGAAAAGAAAATCCAATTTACAATACAGAAAAAAGAGAAGCTAAGTATATCTGAGTAGAGCAAGAGAAATTAGTAAAGGAATAACATAAATTAATAAAAACAGACCTAGCAAATATGGATCTTTCTTTATAGGAAAAAAACACAATAAAATAGATGAATCTCCAGGTATCTCAGTAATTCTCCACTGGTGGTGACCTGCTCTTCCAGGTGCATTTGGCAATGTCTGGTCACTGTTTTGGTTTTGCTACCAATACCTTATAACACACAGGCCACCCCGTAAAGCAAGGACTTAACAACCCACCATGTCAGTCGTGCTGGAGTTAAGAAACCCTGAGCTATTTTAATAAAGACCAAAGAAGGAACGCACGAATTCACAAAATTAGAAATGCTAACATAAGCACAGATGCAAAAACTACAAAAAGATATAGGTATAAGGATATATTATTTAACTTCATGTAAACAATTTTAAATGGATGAAATGATTACCTTTTTTTTGTGAAAGGAGAAAATATCAAAGTTGATCGCAGAAAAGAAAGAACTTAAATAGGCCAAATATCATGAAAATAAAATGAGAGTGTTGTCAGAGAGCTATCTCAAAAATATACCAGGCCCAGATGTTTTTACAGGTTAATTCTATCAACCCTTCAAAAATAGATGATAACCAATGCTATTTTAAATGTTCTAGAGCTAAAAGAGAAAAGAAAAAAAATCTCCAAATTCTTTTTTTTTTTTTTTTTGTAACTGGCATAATAATGACTGAGGCCATGCTCAAAACCTGACAAAGATATAAAAAAAAAAAATCAATCATGTCTTTGAACAGAAATTCAACAAAGCCTAAATAATATTTTTAGGCGCAGACTCCAGCAGTATTACATTAAAAAGAATAACAGACCTCAATAAAATAGGGTTATTTCCTTAAATAAAAAGCTGTTTTAATATAAGGAAATCTATTAATATGATTCACTATTTTAATATGTCAGAGAAAAATATTTGATCATCTCCACAAATTCCATAAGAGGCATTTATAAATTTAAACATGAATCGCTGATTAAAACAAATAAACAATCAACCAAGTAGTTGTGGAAGGGTATTTCTGTAACACGCACATAGCCAGATGCTGACTGTGGCTATGCTGGAATCAGGACAGGATGTCTGCGTCCACCATGCTTACTGAACGTTTTTCTCAAAAATATTAGTCATTGCAATGGAAAGGGGGAGAGAAGCACGAGGTTCTAAATTTGTTCAAAAAGAGGGAAGATTATTATTATTTGCAAGAAATATCATTCCATGCCAGAATACTTATGAGAAATTGCTGAGGGATGAAGGGGGGGAGAAGATATTAGAAACAATAGGGAAATTCAGCAAGGTCTTTGGCTACAAAATGAATATACAAAAAATAAGAATTTTAAGTTAAACAATAAACAATTAGAAAAATATAATTGGAGAAAAGATTTGATGTATAAGGCAGTATAGTGAAGGAAAGACCAAGAAAGAAAGACAGTGAGGCAGAGAAAGAAAAGGAGAGAGGGGCGGAAGGAGGGAGTGTTCCTAGAAATAAACTTAAATACAAATTTAGGGTCTAAATAGATACATAAGGATTATTTAGAATGACCGAATAACGTAAGGGGAAAGCCCCATTCTGCTCTTGGATAGAAGAGTCCACAACATAATGGTGCTAATTTGTACTATAAATCTATAATTTTGTTGTATTTTTTCATTCCTCCCCCAGAAGATCTTCTGGGGAAGACAATTTTTTAAATGAAGACTAAAGATCATATAAAAGTAAATATGAAATTAGATAGTTAAATTATGAAGGGAAAAAAGAATAAGGCTTAGCAGATACTACACTGAATTATGTAATCATTGATACGGCTTGGAACAGGTGCAGAAAGGGCAGACGGGTCAATGAAGTAAAAGAGAGATTGGAAATAATGTAAACGTATAGGAGACAATGATAAAGGTGCCTTTTTTAGTGAGTGTGGGGGATAAAAAGGATCGTTTTATAAATGGTGTTAGGGCAACTGGCTTGCCATTAGGTTGGAGGAAGGATAAATAAATAAACTGGAAACTTAATTCACTTTGTGCACTGAAATAAAATCAACCCGGTTAAGGATCTAAAGACAAAAAAAAGGGTGAGGGGGGATAAAAGGAAACTCGTAGGTTAAAATAAAACTGAGGAGTAGTCGTGTCAGGGAAGCCATGAGATGACAGATGAATCTAAGTATAAAAATCCCCACAACCTTGTTACGATAAAAAAAATTATAAACAAAATCAAAAGGCAAATGACAAACTGGGAAAATATTTATAGCATAAATGACAGAAACGGGCTAATTTCCTTACTATATAATAAGCTCTTGCAAATCGGTGAGAAAGATATCAATCATTCAATAGAAAAAAAAAAATGGGCAAATGATTTGAGAAGCCAAATCGTAGAGAAAGAAATATAAATGAGTTTTAAACATATGGAAAGATGTTAAATGTCACTCATAATTAAAGACATGCAAATAAAAACAACCAGAAACCTATCAGAGGGGCAAAGGTTCTCATCTTTGAACAGTTCTGCTTCTGATAATTTACTCTACAAAGACTCTCTCTCTCTACAAAAACTCTCTCTCTCTTTCTCTCTTTCTTTCTCCCCTTCCTCCAAAAGTGGCCAGTTATAAAGAGAAAAAAAAATACATATATATACAGTATATTTGATAATACAGGATGTATGATCAATATTTCATAAACAGGCACTGGCTGAGTAAATTATAGTAAATCTCTACAAAGAACCTAGGAACTCTCTGTAATTATGAATTAAAATGTGGAAGAATGAAAATATAGACGTGATATATTGGTAAGGAAGAAAGCAAGGTATAGAATAGCATATACCTTATGCTTCAATTTGTGTTTAAAAATATAGACATGCAGGCTGGGCGTGGTGGCCCATGTCTGTAATCCCAGCACTGTGGGAGGCTGAGGCAGGTGGATTGCTTGAGCTCACAGGTTTGAGACCAGCCTGAGCAAGAGCGAGACCTCTGTCTCTACTAAAAATTGAAAAACTGAGGCAAGAGGATTGCTTGAGCCCAAGAGTTGGAGGTTGCCATGAGCTATCATGCTACCGCACTCAACACAAGATGACAGCTTGAGACTCTTGTCTCAGAAAAAAAAAAATTATATATATATATGCACATATTTGCATAGAAAAATTCTTGAAATATACTCATTCACTATCTATGGTGGGCTTTAGAGTTTGGGATAAGAGAAAAGACTCAATTCTCCTTATGCAGGAGTTTGTGTGGTTGTAGTTATGTGCATGTATTAAAGCAAACAAAACACCCTTCGTGAGCACTTACAAAATAACGGAGGCATGTCGGCGGGACACAAGGCCAATTTGAAGATGTTCCCAATGGCCAAATCTGAGACAATTTGGACAACAAAACGTTGATAGCAACGGATTTATAACCCATGTGATAAATTAAATATCAGCGAGTCCACAGCGATAAAAAATAATTAACTAAAGAGAATAAGGAACAGACTTTCTTTAGGGAAGAATTCAGAGGAGATATGTAATTATTTTGAAAATGTAAGAAATACAGGAAGGAGTGAGGTATAAAACCACAACTGGAATCTCCTAAAGACAGCTGTCGTTGGCAGGGTCTACCAATGGATGTAAAAATTAATGGGCAAAAGTCTGAAAAGGGAAAAGGTATTTGTGTTGTCTCCAAGTTCCTCCCTGGGAGACACTCTTTCATGGCAAAGGAAAAAATAATAAGTTTTACAATTGAGAAACCCTGGAGCTTGTTGCCTTAACCAAATGATCCAAAGTAAACATGGTACTAAGGAAATGTCACCTGTGTTCCTCCTGATGGGGACACAGCATCATCCCCACAGCACTCCTCCCTACAAACGCATAACTCTAACCATGAGAAAATTGCAGGCAATACCGAATGCAGGGGCATTCTGCACAATAACTCGCTGTTGTTCTTCCAGAGTGTCAAGGTCATAAAAGACAAGGCAAGGCTGAGAGCCTACACCAGACTAGGGAGGCTGAGGACATACAGGAACTAAATACAATATGGGGTCCTGGCCCCGTCCCGGCCCAGGGATGGATGTTAGTGAGACACTGGTGAAATATGAACAGGGCCCGTATATTAATTAATAATATTGTATTGAGGGTAATTTCCTGGGTTTGATCATTGAACTAAGAAATGTACAATGTTAGCATCTAGAAAACCCAGGAGAGGGTTTTTGAGAGAATTCTTTATACTATTTTTTTTTCTTTTTTGCAATTCTTTATATATCTGACATTATTTTGGAATAAACATTTTTTAAGTAAATTAAAGAAAATTATTCTTGGAAGTTCCACTGGGACAAACAATAAAAGATAGGAAGGTGGTTGGCAGGTCTGTAATTAATCAAAATGGAAAATTCCAATGGTGTGGATCTTTCCCTGGGACCTGTTCAGTCTCACTATTGGGAGGGAATCCCTGGTCACCCCTCCCCATGGTACCCCACATCTAGAGACCTCAGTGAGATGCAAGTGGACACCCCTTCCCTCCAGGTGGTAAAGCAATGATGGTTCCTCCAAACCAGGAATAAAAATGTTTAGTATGTAGCCTTGAGTGTCCGCTTTAACGTTCGCTTTTTTTTTTTTTTTTTTAATTTTTTGCAGTTTCTTTTGTCTGGGGCTGAGTTTGAACCCACCACCTCTGATATATGGGGCCAGTGCCCTACTCCTTGAGCCACAGGCACTTCCCCTTAATGTTAGCTTTAAATCTAGATACTTGTCTCCAAGAGTCTCAACCTGTTGGGTTTTAGAGAACAAGGGAGATTCTAACACCATCTCCTCTCCATTTACATGGTCTTGGAAAGTGACCCTTTCACAATCTCCCATTTCTAAATATGTGAAATGTGGAGAATAAAGCTCACTAAGGAAATAAAATGATCCCCTTTTCAAGGGTACTGAATTCGGAAGATGGGAATGCTCAAGCATTCCGTTCAGAAAGTTTCAGAAATCACCCAGGACTCACGGCTGGTCCTCCATTGAGTGTACAAACCCAGGAAGCTGAAATGAGAATTCTCAAATACCCAGGACCAAAGAGTCGCGGAAGATTGGTGCACGGGAGCCTTGACTCTTAGCTCCCAGGCCTGCCACTGATTCACGCTTAAGAGATGAAAATTATTTTGAAAACCAAGGCCAAAGGCCACAGGCATATATTTGCAACAGATTATTGACACGAGTGTGCCATGGACCCAGCCAATCAGAAAGTAATTTTATAAACACTGTTATTAAACAGAAGGGCAATTACTTTAAGTACTGGAAAAATGTCAGGGTCATACATGAATTTTGTGGGTATCACATTTTATTTGACACTCGGTGGATCAATGACTCCAAGGAAATGTTATTCAGAAATAATACGGCACCGTGCCACCAACCTTAAAGCTAAAGCTCCCCTACAAGGATTGCCCAAATTTAGAGAGAGGAATAATTTTGGGTTTATTCGGTCTACTAAGTATCCAGAAATGCAGTCAAAGCTCTTTATCCATAAACTTATGGAGGTAATTAAGGATTGTGTGGTAAGTGTACAAACATGGTTCATGAGACTGCCTTTCATTTCTGCCTTTGTCAGATGGACGGAGGGTTTTAATGCATTTTTCTAAAGGGCATAAGAGGGGCCCAGGGGCAGCTTTTCTGTGATGCCTGCTTGTAAACCAAGCAGCCTTGAGTCCAAGGTTAGCACCCCTCACCTCCACCACTTGAGTGTCTGCTGTGGCCATATACATGACCATTGCATTACTGACAGTCTCATGGATGCATAGGAAGGGGGAGAAAGAGGGGCCCCAGGAGCCTACATCCCATCACCTTGAAGGACATATGCACTGCATTGACTAATGTCCAGGTAGCTTATTCTACCCCAAGAGTTTGGACGGACTCTCCATGGCTCTGGGGTTTTCCAGCCTCCTGCTCTCCTAACTTGTTCTAACAACAACTATTCTGTTTTTCAGGAGCACTCCACACATTAAATGGCAGCGAAGCACATAGTAAGCCTTCAATGAAAGCACAATAATTGAATGAATGGTTAGGACCAAGCTCTTTGAAATTGGAAAATACAGTGAGTGTAGTAAATAATAGAGATTATTCAAGAAACAATACTCCATCGAGTAGAACCTATCCATCCATCCAAATGATTTTGATCATTTTCAGAAACATGTACACACATGGGCATGCTGTTCCATCCTATGGCCGGAGGAAGCTCCCTCTGGATGTGGCCTTGTGTATGTGTGTTCTTGTTGGAACCTCCAAATACCACAGCAATGACTCAAGGAAGAGAGATTGCCCTTGGCTTGGAAAGAAACATTCAAGCTGTTGAAAAGGAAAACAAAATCAGTGGCTGTTGGAGATGGTGTGTTCTAGGAGTGCAGGCTTAGCAACTGAGCATGTCTTAAAAATTTAAGATGACAGGAAGCCTCTTCAACAACTGAGCTTCTGTTTTGTCCCTGATTCAAATGAAAACCACAGTGAAAATACCTCGTCCCTGGACCAGCTGAGCAGGGCACCCTACAACAGTATAAAGTGTCTGATGGAGCAGCCCTCTGTAGACTTAGCTTCCCAAGCTTCTGTGGTGACAGCTTCATAGGGATTTACCACCCAGATTCAGGTCTGCTGTAACCCCCAAATATGCCAGCTCAGTCCCCAGGTTGACAGAGGACCAACCCTACCAGCCTCTTGGAACTGCACTGCCCAATAGGAGTATAGCTGCTGTCACACACCCTTCCTGTCCCCAACACTGCACAAAAGGCATTTATCATTTATGTCCATTTTTCTAGATCTAAGTAAGTTGGAAACTTTTTTCTTTTTGTAAGATATTATAACGTCCAGTATGTTTGTTCATCTCCCCATTAGAAAGCAGCTTCTGAGGACTGGGGATAGGCTCTTGTCTTTCATTTTTGTATCCACAGTGCCTAGCATATAGTAGGTTCTCTGTAAATATCCGTGGCATGGGTGGATGCATGGATGGTGGATGCATGGATGATGGATGGATGGGTTATGGATGCATGGATAGATGATAGATGCATGGAAGATGGATGGATAAATTCATGAATTCATGGATGCATGGATGATGGAGGGATGTGTTATGGATGCATGGATAGATGATGGATGCATGGAAGATGGATGGATAAATTCATGAATTCATGGATAATGGATGCATGGATGGGTAGATGGATGATGGATGCAGGATGGATGGATATATGGATGATGAATGAATGCATGGAGGGATGATAAATGCATGGATGGATGATGAGGCATGGATGATAGAGGATGGATGCATGGATACATGAATGCATGGATGCATGGATGATGGATGGATGGATAGATGAATGGATGTATAGATGCATGGATGGATGGATGGATGCCTGAATTAATGCATGGATGATGGATGCATGGATGGATGATGCATGGATGATCAATGCATAGTTTTGTGGACAATGGGTATATGAATGATGCATGGATGGATGGATGCATGGATGATAGATGCATGGATGGATAGATGAATGGATGTACAGATGCATGGATGGATGAATGAATGCATGGATGATGGATGGATGAAAAGATGCACAGATGGATGGACACATGGATGATAGATGCATGGATGCATGGATGGATAGATGAATGGATGAATATAGATGTATAGATGGACAGATGCATGGATGGATGGATGGATGCATGAATGATGGATGCATGGATGGATGGACAGATGCATGAATGGATATATGCATGTATGATGGATACATTGATGGATGGATGGATAGATAGCTGCATGGATGGATGGATAAATGCATGGATTATGGATACATGGATGGGTGGATAGATACATGGACAAATGGATGGGTAGATGATGGATGATGGATGCATGGATGGATGGATGGATAGATGGATGGATGATGGATAGATGGATGGATGGATATATGCATGTATGATGGATGCATGGATGGATGGATGCATGGATGATGGATGGATGGATGGATGGATGGATGCATGTATGGATATATGCATGGGTAATGGATGGATGCATGGATGGATGGATGCATGGATGATGGATGGATGGATAGATGCATGGATAATGGATGGATAGATGCATGGATGGATAGATGCATGGGTAATGGATGCATGGATGATGGATGGATGGATGCATGGGTGATGGATGGATGGATGGATGGATAGATGCATGGATGGATATATGCATGGGTAATGGATGCATGGATGGATGAATGCATGGATGGATGGATGGATAGATGGATAGATGCATGGATGATGGATGGATGGATGGATAGATGCATGGATGCATGGATGGATTGATTCATAGATGTATGGATGATGGATGAATGAATGCCTTGAAACACTGAGTTAATTGATAATGTACAGTCTTTAGCACTGATGGTCAATCATTTTCAAAGCATTATAGTTAAGACAACTGTTTTTTTTTTTACTATATCCCATTGGGCCCTCATGGTAGCTCTGTCAGAGAGGCCTGGGAAGAATTATTATTTCATCTGACAGCTGCAAAAGCAGATTCAAAGATGTGACATCTTAGTCACTCAGAGCTCTTGAGCCACTGAAGCTAGAGTAGAATTTAGCTAGACAAAAATACTTTTGACATTCTTTATATCCAGACTCAGAAAAGGTAATTAGGAATTACTCAAGAATTGCCCAAAGGTGATCATCCACCAGGGACAGGTTGTTGGGTCTGGGTGAATCACATACTGTCCCTGATTTTACTTTTCCATCAGCTGCTAGAAGACTTGAATTTTAGCCTGTAGCCTACTTCTTGGGGAGAAGGGGAGATCTCATTTTAATATTTATAAGCTGTTTTAATTGTATCTAAAAGCTGGGATGGGGCAAGGGGTTTTGGTATGTATGTGGGGAGCAATAGAATACAAAAGTAAAAATATGCAATTACACTACTGCAGTCTTGAAGTGATCCCTTTGCTACATGCTCTTAGCCATCAAGCTATGCAGTGGGGAGCAAGAAGAAGACCCAGACACATGTGGGCCTCTCATCACCCAGGCCACCCACTTCTGTGGCTGACTGTAGGCAACATTCTCTCACACCCATTCCTCAGGCATCAAGGACAAAGTCGGGGCGCAAATGTCCCTTTTCTTCTAGATCGAGGCCCGTGGGAGCATCACAGCAGTTCATCCCAATCATCTGTGCTGGGCCCCTAAGAAAACCACAGACAGAACTGGAGTGACCAAGACTCTACCTCTTGGAGCTGCTGGGTCCTAGTTCCTTAGAGCCAGAACCCTCACCCAGCCTGGGTGTGTGTCAGCGTTTTCTAGAGACACCTGGACATTACTTATTCTAGATCCCAACCAGAGTCCTTTAGCCTACAGCTGGGTAAACCGCAGGCATATAAATATTTCAGGCAGGACTAGCCCTGAGCAGCTCTCCTGAAATTCCATGATTATTTCCCATCTAGAAAGCTGTTGCCCTGCTATGCACTGGATCACAGAACATACCTCTTGGTTTCCCCACACCTGCAGATGTCTGTGCATAGCACTCACCTTTTTATTGCCCCAGGAAGTGTTTCCTTGCAAAAAAAAAAAAAAAAAAAAAAAAAAAATGGCCCCAGGTAAATCCTGCGATAAGGAAGGATCACCATATTACAGGAGTGGAAATCCACTTGTATGCAACTTTCTCTTTTGGGTTTTAAGATTCATTCTGATCTGATGCTTGCCGAAGAGCCCATTTTCAAGCTAGCCGTACCATTTAAGATTCTGTAAATATTATTCCAAACAAATCCATTACAAAATCAATTGTACTTTCTCTCCTATGAATTTATTGTATGCATGCAATTGCATAAGCCCACAAAAGATAGTTGGTGCAGTATTGTTTGAAATAAAAACTCACAGCAGCCTAATAACCTGCGTGAGGGTGTGCATGAGTGTGAAGCCAATTAAATAAATTATTGCACATAATATAATAGAATACTATGCAACTGGTAACAATGTAACTCAAGATTAAAGTCAATTCCTCTACATCCATCTGATTCCCGTTAAATGAAAAAAGAAAATCGCAGAAAATATCGATTGTATGATTATGTTATCAATTTTCAAAAATAATGGGCCTATAAAGTAAGACGCATACATGTTCTTCTGTGTTACATACACACATGTAGGGACTTTCTTACAAGAGCGTATGTTACTCTGAGATTTAAAAATTTAATTAAAAAGGGGGTGTGAAAGAAAGCTGTTGATGAACAAGGGAAGCTTAATTAGAATTAACGACGACGATGATAAAAATAACTCCATCACAAAATGTCAATAAAAAAAAGCCTTGTTCTGCCCCGATAAAAGCAAACTCTAAAAACAAAGAAAGCCACACATACATTTAAACAGAAATCATTTGAAAGCAGGTAAGAGCCGCCCTCAACCACAAGGAATGCGTGGAATAAATCCAACGCTACTGTGTAGTGTATATGATTCAGGCATCTTCTGTAAATGAGTTTGAAAAACTTCAGCACGTGGCGGAGCTTCACGGAGGTGAGGGGATCAATTGATCAAAGCAGCAGCTCCGTTTGCAAATGGAGAGCCAAGCTTAGTCCAGGAGGAGTGTGCATTGTGGAGAGATAGCCAGGGAGATACTGCGGGTTGGCCGGGGACGCGCCTGCAGCCTGCACCCTTCCTGGCAACCCCACCCTCCTTTCCCAGGCCATTCTCCCTCTGGGCCACCTCTCTCTTGCCTGTTCGGGGCCTTTGACCAATGACCATCTCCACTGTTCTATAGACACTGTCTGGACTCCAGCCCCGTATAAGGAGCCTCTTCTTATCAAGACGCTTCTCTGATGGCAGTAATCATGAGCCCTCTTTTTATAGAGGAGGAAATGAGGCTAACCTCAAGGTCACAGAGCTGGAGAGGGAGCAGGTAGGTCAGAATCCTCACGACTGACCTGCAGAGCTCAATCTCCCAGCCTCCCCCCATCCCTGGGCATCAGCCACACTTCCACTCGGGACCATTCCTCCCCATGTCCTTCCCGGGTGTTATCTTTTCCCTGTGGATCCGTAGCCAGGTGAGAAAGAGGACAAAAGGACAACCATCCTTGCCTTCAAATAGAATCTTGACTAAAATATATGCCAGGTGAGGTCCTCCCAACCACCTGCTGACTTCAGGAGGCTCAGACCAACTCATGCCTCAGATCAAAGCCTCTGCTCGAGCTGGCAGCCCCCAGCAGCCACAGGTCACCATGTGCCACTGCAAAGACCTGAGGCATCTGACAGCCAAAAGCATTCATCACTTAACACATTGAGGGGCCACCTTTCCAAGCCCCTGAAAAATGCACGTGTCTTTGCAGGCAGACGCTTCTCGTAACATCTGCTCTTTCTATTTGCCAGCAGCCAGGCCGTGGCCTCAGCTCAGGATCTCAGAGAAGGCCGGCTCCCTGGACACATGGCTTCTCTCTCCTCCACCTGCTGGCTTTCGAATGTCCAAACCCTTTTCTGTCTTCAATAGAATTTGAATCCCTCAAAATGCAAAGCAACTGGGGTCTATCTGAAGCCAAAATGTGGGATGTTGTTCACAAAAGTAGGATAGGAGTCTGAGGATGAAAGCAGTTTACCTGTGCCTGTCTGCCGGGAACACGGATGTCAAAATGCTCCCCAGGGCATCTGCAGCGGGGCCTGTAAGTGCCACCCAGGGGAGGATGAGTTTCCACATCTGTTTAATGGAGCTAGTCAGAGCTCTTCCTCAACAGAGAGAGGGAGAATTAAAGGAGGTTGTGGATATGTAGCGTCTGAGTGCTGTGAGCCCCTGGGTGGACAGCCTGCCGTCTCTGGGGTCCCCTCTCCAGAAGCCCCTCATGCAGGGTGAGCTTGGGGCCAGGGCACCTAGCTCTACGCCACACTTGTGAGCAGCCTGAGGCCATTTACTCACTCTCTGAATGCCGGTACCATCGTGTCAAAAACAAGGGTGTCAGATCCATTTTCTTAGTGGTTGACTACTTTTAAGTCAACAACTCGTCCTCAAAGCATTCCTCAGGTCCCACAAACGCAAGTGGTTGACAGGTTGTATCGACCAAGAAAAAAAGTTCTTGGTCGATAAAACCTTTCCTTTCCTTTCCTCTCCCTTCCTCCCCAATTCCATTACACAATCACTAATCCGTTTTCTCATTCGAGGGCACCTTCGGAGACCAGTTAGTGCCTGTGATAAGAAAGGGGAGACCAGTCATCCTGGGAGGCTGACGGCGCTCCCACCAAAATGCTTCTTCCGTCATTTCTGTTTTCTTTCTCTTTTGTTTCAGCCTCACTTTGGGTCCATCAGCAGCCTTCTTTTTAAGGCTACATTATTATTTTATTTTATATTTTCCATAATGAAAAGATATTATACATGTGATGACACTCATCATAAAAATATAAAATAATACTCAAGTGTAGAGGTAGATTCGGGACACTACTCTGGAATGTTCCCAGGTATAAATAAATATTATAAATGTACAAATTTCACTGTCATGAATTTTACCACATACATATTTTCTGTGACTTAACAAAGGCTTCATATCACATCATGGGTAGCTGCTCTTGTGTTTCCACAGAAATTTGTTTCATCGTTTTAGTTTCTTAGCAATGATTCAATAAATCCTCACCCCCAAGTGTCCAGGTCGTTTCTTTTACTGTTGCATACAGCAGCGTGAGGAGCGTCCTTGTGGGCCACTGTGTGTACATACTTAATTATTTACTTAGTATTAATTTATAGAAGTGGAACTGATGTTCAAATCACATGTATTTTTTTTTTAAGATATTTTTCTACATACAGTTTTATGAAATTGCCCTTCACAAGTGACTCTTTAATTTTTTATTCCCATGACGGATATGCAAGATTGGCAGTGCCTCTGTATTTTTCTTTCTTAAATGAATTTAAAAATTATACGTTTAATATATATAAGATAATATCCATAATGTTTATAAGATGGTCATAGCAATAAAATGAATGCCTGGATGCCCTCTGGTCAGCTTAAGAAATGGACTTCACATTATGTTGGCAGGTGAATATGTGGTTTCTATTTGTTCATTTGAAAAGATTTGAAAAGTTGAGAAGCATCTGTGCTGTCTCTGTACGGTCCCTGGGTGGGAGAATGAGGCTGGATACCAGAAGTCTCAGTAATACTGCTGTTTCTCCATCTATCCACTCATCTGTCCTCCCTGTCTCTCTCTTTTCTTTCTTCCCTCTCCTCACCACGTCTCTCTCAGGTGCTACCTCTCTGCTCCAGGCAGTGCACCAGACCCTGGGCCTCAGGGACAGCCAGAGCCCACACAGACCCTGCATGCCCGAAGCCTCCAGTTGACAGCACCTGGCAGACACTGGACATATGTCTAAGCCGTGGACACCAGGCTGCTGATTACGAGGGTGCCTGCATATGCTCTAAAGCGCAGTGTCAGGGCGTCACAAAGCACCTGGGGTGGGAGGACCCACCTGGACACATCTCGCAGGCCACACCACGGATCGGCACCTAAAACCGTGTCTGACTCTGTCTTCTAATCTCTTTTTGTTTGTCTGGGGGATGGGGACCGATGTCTAGCTTATTCCATCCACCGTGAAGATTTATTTAGTAGTATTATTTTTAAGCAGCTTTTCAAAGGCAGGATTAAGGTCTCTTGAGAGCACCCAGCCAGCAGCTTGGTCCCCGAGTCCCAGGTCACAGCAGCCACAGGCCATGCAGAAAGCGCCTCTCAGCCTCTGTACAGAGTTGATAATAAGTAGGGTGCCGGTACCTGGGCTCCTCTCAAACTGTGACTGAGCTCGCACTGACCCTGTGTTGCCGCTCCTCAACCCCTGGGAGTGCTCAGATCCAGTAACCTGATCCAGATCCCTGAATTCCAGCAAGAGGAAGGTGGGTGCACAGCCAAGGGGCCCCCGAGCTTTCCGCTGACTCAACTTCTTTACAGAAGCAGGCTAGCCTCATGGACAAAAAACACTAACCCACCTGGTCATGGCTTTGGGGTCTCCAAGGAAAGCCACTGGTCAAGAGCTCTCATTGCAGCTTAAAATAGAAATAGAGGCGTTTGAGTTGCATCAGCACAGCACATAGCCCACACGAGAATGTGGGCCCACAGGGGCAGAAACTTCACCTGCTCAGCTCTCCATTTAACGTCCCCTGATGCAGACAGAGGTTTCCCTAGAGCAGAAACTCAGTAAATACTTGCTGAAGGGAAGAAAGAATGAATCTAAGCGTCTGATGTATCTACAGATATTACAAATACCCACCTGCCTCCCTGCCATCTTTTTACCACTGCATCAAAGTGAGAACCAAAGCTCTACCATCCACCTGGATTCTGTTTTTGTCACCCTTGCTGATAAAACTAGGGGGAGGACTGAAGCTTTACAGCAGAAGTTTGTGGGGTGCACAGCCTGGGTCTCCCACTTGGACCTAAGTTGAGAATGAATAGACCCCACTTTCAGATGACCATGTGGAAGGGACATTTTCAATGACTCAGTTTTTCTTTCTTGAGCCTGAGGCCTTAGGCATAAACAGCAGTTATCACCATGGACTAGTAAGTTCTAGAATGGGTTTTCTCTGAGTTTCTCAGAGCCCCATGAACCCTTCATCCTATCTGCTTCACAACTAGCCTCCTTTCAGCACCCCACGATTAAATTGCAGAGCTTAGAGGCTTCTGATCCCTTCAGAAAAAAACCCTGTCCCGAGTCCTTTCCCAGGAAGCACCTGACAGCACGCTTCTGGGCTTCCCTGTAATTATGCCTCTTGCTTCCAGGTCTCGGAAACACCCTGTGTTTTTCTGGGATGGGTCTCAGGAGGCAGCTGTAACACCCTGTGGGGGTCAGAGGCCCATCTGAGGACCTAACAGCATCTGCGTGTTCTCTCCTGTTATAGAAACATCTATATTACAATTTTTTTTTGAGACAGAGTCTCACTCTGTCACCCTGGATAGAGCACCATGGCATCATCACAGCTCACAGCAACCTCAAACTCTCGGGCTCAAGTGATCCTCCTGCCTGAGTCCCCCAAGTAGCTGGGACGATAGACACCTGTCACAATGCCTGGATAGTTTTTCTATTTTTAGTAGAGGTGGGGGTCTTGCTCTTGCTCAGGCTGTTCTCAAACTCCTGAGCTCCAGCCATCCTCCAGAGTGATAGGATTGCAGGCGTAAGCCACCACGCCCAGCCCTATATTACAATTTTAAATGCAGTTCCTGGAACCCCACATGGGCCCCTCTTATTAGTGGTATCTACTTATTTTTCTTTCTTAAATTAATTAAAAAATTATATGTTTAATATATCCTAGGGTGGAGCAGTGTCCTTGAACAGGATCCTCTTTTCAGGAGCTGCAGGCTCTGATTCTGCCTCCTTAGTCCCGGCCTTGGACAGCACCTCAGATCACGTTTTGATTTGTGGCCTTAACAAATTAAGATCAATAGCCAGGAACATTTTGGGGGCAAATACAGGTGCAGATTCCCTTCCTTTCTCCCCTCTGCCGTGATCCTAGGTAACAATTAGTCCATAAATACAGCACACCCAAGCTGTAGCCAAGACCCAAATCCAGATTGGGGATTTGTCACTAAATTTCTGAGGAGACTCTTAAGACTTTTCCAAAAGCCAACATATGAAAGTCTTGTTAGTTCACAAAACAGCCCATGAAGAGGGAGAAATGCCTCAAGGTTGTGGGGGAAATCTGGACAGATGCACTTCGTGAAATTTACGGCACCCTCCAGGTCTTCATCTGCCCAACGTGGCTGCCCACTGTCAATGACTCACTGGTAACTCACATTTTCATGATTAGAAAAGAAGCTTCTGTTCCTGCCTTGTCTTGGGAAGGGGTCCAAATGGTGCATCTCTGCAGAGCTGGGTTCCCCCACCCTCTAGGTCATACAGGCCAAGCTTCAGGGCAAAGGTTACAGAATGACAAGGAAGGGAAGAAGCAACGACACTGGAGGGAGGGAAGGAAGGAAGGAAGGGAGGGTGGAGGGAAGGAAGGAAGGGAGGGAGGAAGGAAGGAAGGAAATAGAAGGAAGGAAATAGGGAAGGAAGGAAATAAAAAGGAAAGGAAGGAAAGAAGGAAGGAAGGAAATAGACGGAAGGAAATAGGGAAGGAAGGAAATAAGAAGGAAAGGAAGGAAAGAAGGAAGGAAGGAAGGAAGGAAGGAGAGAGGGGGAGGGAAAGAAGGAAGGAAATGAGGGAAGGAAGGAAGGAAGGAAGGAAGGAAATAGAAGGAAGGAAATAGGGAAGGAAGGAAATGAGAAGGAAAGGAAG
Organism: Loris lydekkerianus; assembly: GCA_963574355.1. Lineage (NCBI taxonomy): Eukaryota > Metazoa > Chordata > Mammalia > Primates > Lorisidae > Loris > Loris lydekkerianus. Next base: position 24,710 of record CAUYPK010134717.1, read on the forward strand.
GAAAGAAGGAAGGAAGGAAGGAAGGAAGGAAATGGAAGGAAATAGGGAAGGAAGGAAATAAGAAAGAAAGGAAGGAAAAGAGGGAGGGAGAGAAGGAAGGAAATAAGGAAGAAGAGAAGAAATTGTTTTCTTAAGAAAATTGACCAAGGAAACTAAGGAGACAAACTACTTCTATCCCTAAATTTAAATATAAAATATAGTATTTTTTACTTAGAACTTCAAGTTCAGGTTTTGTTGATTTTTCACAGAGAGTCATAGAGAATAATATTCCGCTGGGTAAAATCACCATGTTTACCCAGATCAAAACGTGGCAGAGTGAACAATTTCCATGTGGATAGGAGTTGTCTAGCTAGATGGAGTGGATAATTATGCCTCATTCTCCCTCCCTCACACCTAACCATTTGTTTTGCTTTAATTTTGCCTTAATTATGCAGAAAATTAAGAAGAAAGTGGAGTCCCTAGGTTTTTGAATAATGTAGACAATAATATATATTTGGTGTGGCTTTACAAAGGGGCTTTCAAAATTATTTATGTGGCTTGGGGTGGAGGAGTTTCCGTGGGCACCCAGGTCTTGGTAGGGATTCTCTCTAGATGGATCCTTGGGCACTCACTGTTCCCTTCTACGAGGGTAAATGGGACAAGACAAGGGCACGTCACAGCTCAACTGCAGCTTCTGCAACTAACTAGGGTCCCCCGGGGAGGCTCCCCTCACAGATGAGGGAGCTGGGAGGAGCCTTGGAGCCTACCCTTCACCCTGGGGAGTTGTCAGAGGAGAGGAAAGCCCAGAAGCCAAGGCCAAGGGGACACGGCTGAGGGCCTTTGATGGGGAATTTCACCAGCTGGACCAATGATGCCCCCTGCCACGTGCCCGTCCTGTTCTGAGTTCTGTGCATGCCTGTGGGTAACCACGGCCATAGCTGTGCTGCTGTGACGTTGCTGTACATCTTACTTGTGTCCTGCAGCCCATGACTGTGATCCCTAATTTGGAACCGAGGCAGCACACAACTCATCTGCCATCACCCAGTTACAAAGCACAGGAGCTGGGTCTCAGATACACACATCTCACCCCAGCCTCTGGGCTCTTAATCACTGCCCAGGCATGCCTGTGTGTAACCAAAGACAAGGTAAACCAAGATTGACAGAGCGTCACCTGGGGGCTGAGCCTCGGGCCGTGGCTTTCCTCCCACCTATCCACAAAAGCCCAATTACCTACGTCTCACAACGCAGAATGGCCGGACGTCATGCTGTCTGTTCCCAAAGCATGTGGTCCTCTACCCCAGGAGTGGACAAAAGCCCTGTCACCCTCTTGTAAACTTGTAAAAACAAGATGTAGCAGCATAGCCAGGGACCTAGGAAGACTAGACCATGAAAACCAGGGAACTGAGGGTGGGCGCACACTGCCTGCCTGCTGGGAGCCCCCCACCAGCAGGACTGGTCTAGGGAAAGGGACCAAATGCCCAGACTGGTCAGCCCAGCAAACTTAAGGAACTAAGTTGACAATTAAAATGTCCCCTCCCCTTTGGGGGATGTATCTTTTTGCATTGCAAAAGAAAACAGCGCTGGAAGGTGATGGACTCCCCCCCAAAGTTCAAATCAGGTCCACAGAGAAACTAGTCCAATGAGAGAAACTCCATTTGCAGAAAGTTTTGGGGGTTGGGAGGAGGGTATCCTTTTTTAACTAAAAAAAGAGTCTGTAGCACATGAAATCTGCCTCCTCTCACAGCCTCGTCTAACCTATGTGATCACCAGACCCTCCCCGAAAAAAAGTTTCCTTAAATACTTCACGGCCGACAACTTTGTACAGCCTCTTTCTCCCCGTGGAACATTACTACTTTCTTCTTCTTCTTCTTTTTTTTTTTTTTCTTTTTGCAGCTTTAGAAAAATAGATAATTACTTCAGTTAATTTCAGCAAAACAGTTCAAACTCATCAGGGCTGAACAAGTATAATTTACTGCTCCTTCTGACTTATTGTTGTGACTAGATGTGGATTGATGATTAAAGTGGTAAACAGTAATATTTCTGTAAAATGGTTGACTCTGCCGCCGCGTGTCAGGGGGAGACACCTGCCCCAATGGTTGTGCCGAGATTGTCACTGTGCTCAGGCCTGTCAACTAAGAATGTAAGTATTTGACAAGGTGTTATCTAATTGTGTTTTTAAAAGCCACGATACATACATCTTTTAATGTGTCACTTTAAGCAGCCGGAGAATTTCTTTTATTACGAAGTACAAAGGAAAAATGACTGCCTTGCATTTTCTTTTTTTTCTCCCTTTCCCTCTCTCTGTTTTTTTTTTTTTTCTTTTTTTTTTTTCTCCTTTCCCTTTCCAAGCTCTGCCCTTTTGCCGTCATTCAGTGGAATATATTTTGCTTTTTAGTCAAATTGGCTTTTATTTAAATGGTCGCCCAAAATAGCTCCACCATGCTAAGTCTATAAGAAGAAAGAACAGTACGTCCCAGCAACGACGTTCACATTGGTCCTGGGGGAATTAGCCCCTGACCACAGATGGCAAAAAACGAGTCCTCTTGGAACCTCTGAGGCTCGAAGCGAGGGGTTGGCGGGGGTGACCCTGGCTCTTCTGGATGGGGCCTTCCCCCTCTTCATCCCACCGTTCACCCCCCTTTTCTTAAGGGTCATCTCTCGAGCTGCCCGCTATGGTCAGTCTTGTTTTTGTATTTTAATCTGCCTCTGTCACCCTGATGCTAGCTGAGGTTTGTCCTAGAGAATTGAGCTTCCTAAAAAGACACGTCTCTTCCCCCCAAGAAACAGGGACAAGGAGTCAGAGAAAGGCCCTGGGTCCACCCAGCTAAAACTATATAAATCAGCCATCCCTGCAGAGGGGAGACCTAGAAAGATCCAGGGAGAAGATTCTATCCATGAAAACAGATAGGAGAGGCAGGTGGCAGGTGGGGGTTTGGGTCAAGTAATAGCTCCAGGGACAAATAACCAGAGTCCTTCAAGACTGGTGGGTCGCATCCTGAGACATGGGACTCAGCAGGCAATGTCCCATCCCTTGCTGGCACAGGGGAACCAAGGTCCCAGAGCACACAGTTAAAAAGTGGAGGGCAGGCCTAGCCCTCAGACCAGCTGGACTCCTCTGGCCGGGCTGACCCAACTCTATTCTGACTGTCATCACTATCACAGCCTTGGCCCCACTTTGAGAATCACCCTGGACTGTGCCTATAGCAGCCACCTGCTCCGTGCGTCACTCCACCCCATGGGGAAGCACCGCCTACCAGTACAGGTCTGCGCCCACGTGCATGGGCCTCTGTGGTGAACTCTGGGGCACAAGGAGAAGTGACCAAGGCAGAGGTGCCCCAGATCCCGTGCCGTAGATCCATACGCTGAAATCCTCGGGGCCAGGCTGCCTCAGACCAGGTGTTGGCTTCAGCCTTCACTGAAGCGTGGACCTGTCCTGAGGAGCAGCTTCTGCCTGAGACAGACACAAGAGGAAAGGGGGAGTGGAAGGGGCAGGCAGGCCAGCGCACAGCCACCTGGGAGGGGAGAACTGAGTGGGCCCACGTCCCTCCGGCAGGCTGCTAGGGCCTCCTGGAGACCTGGCCTGGTGACCTGGTCAGTACAGCTGTTTAATCTGTCACTGTCAGTGTCACGTGGGGAGTCAAGAGATTTGTTACCAGGTATGCAAAGAAGGTGGTGCCTGCTGGGGCAGTGGGAGGCTGGGGCAGGCAGGCACAGCACTTGCCTGGAGAGAGAGCTAAGCCAAGAAGGCTAAGTGGCAGGGAACACCTGTGGCCTGACTCACAGATACCCAAGCCATGGCCCAGAGGGCAGCCTGGGACAGACACTGTAGCCTGGACCCTGCTGTTATGCACGCACCGGTCCTTCAGAATTCCTTTCCAACATTAAGAAGGTGGCCTGGGAAAACTTTCTCAGCACAGTTTGAAAAGCTTGGTTAGTGCAGGCATGGATGTGCTCCTCCCACACTTTGGGTATCACATCTGTGATCCCAGCACCTGGAAGGCCGAGGCGGGAGGATCACAGGGGCTCAGGAGTTTGTAACCAGCCTGAGCAAGAGTAAGATCCTATCTCTACCAAAAACAGAAAAATGTCCCAGGCATCATGGCAGGCGCCTGTAGTCCCAGCTACTCCAGAGGCTGAGGCAGGAAGATCTCTTAAGCCCAGGAGTGTGAGGTTGCTGTGAGCTAGGACCCCACAGTGCTCTACCCAAGGTGAAAGACTGAGACTCTGTCTCAAAAAAGAAAAAAGAAAAAGAACAAGAAACAAGAAAAAAATCATATATAGTATGTAAGGCTGAGAGGATGAGAGAGATTGGGGGAAGGGGACAGGGGACAGATTCTTTGAGGCTGGCTTCTCATCAAGGATGGCTGGCGATATCTGTACATCTAGCCCATTATTTCCTCCTTCCCTCAGAGTCTGTGTGGCTCTGCTTTGAAGGGTCCCTTCCAGCAAGTAGCTACAATGCCATGGTACTCTACCAAGGGTGACAAAGTAAGACTCGGTCTCAAAAATTTTAAAAGGGTCGCTTCTGTTTGGCCATCTCGGCAACTCCAAATTCTCTGCAGCCCTGCCAGGATGGCAGACCCCAGCTCCCAAGACCAAGGAGACAGCAGTGCCAGCTCAGAGGTCACCTCAGGGTGGACTAATGGCCAGCCCCAGCACTGGTAGCTTCCCTCTCCTCTGAGGCCTGAAGTTCCAAGTCGGGGGTAGTCGGGAGTGGGGGGCAGGGGCGTCAGGCAGGGAGAATGGAAGAAACATCAAACAGCAAAACCCTGCTGCCTGCAAACTGGCCGGGGGGGGGGGGGGCAGAGCCACAGTGGCCTCCACAAGACCTAGAAGGGTTTTGCTTTGCTGGAGAGTTACCACTGTGCGGTCACGCGGCCTACCTTTTTCGGAAACGCTGCATTTCAAAAACGAGAAGCCTTTCCTAAGAGCTGTGCCTCAGGGATGAACAGTGGCAGAACAAGGCAGGTTAGTGGCAGCCAGGCTTGGTCAGTTGGCAGCAAAATCCACAGAGCTCACCCTGGAGTTTGCACTGGAGGTTTGGGGAACCTGCCCCAAACCTATCTGGAAAACGGGGTGATTCACCATCCACGGGACAGCAGATGGCCTCTCAGGCAGGGCTCACACAGGTTCCCTGTTGTTAGCCTCATAACCGTCCTCCCTTGATGCCCTAAGACAACGGGGAGCCTCCCTGGAGTCCCAGGGAAGTGGTATTTTCTCCAAGATAGAGCCCAGTAAAGCTGGGATTGGCCTGGAGTTGGATGTGAAACCGAGAAACAGAAAAATAGCAGGAGCCAGGAAAGGGAAGAGAGGTGGGAAGGAGGCCCCGTTGGTTCGTTAGGAGACCCGCCAGCCAGTTTCCAGCCCCCAAGACACGCAGGTATTTCTGACCAGCCTGATGGCTTTCACAACACGTCGTTCCTCGGATCTGCCGAGGCTGCAGTTGCTGGAGACACTTGATAGCATTTGCACGAAAGGTGCTTTCGACAACAGGTTTAATGACGGGTTTGGCTCCAGATATACGGAACAGGATGCTGAGCCCGATGATGGCTTCTAAATGTTACGAATGTGAAGAACCTCAGCAAATAATAAATGCATTTCAAGCCTTATACCTGTTTATTTCACACTTTCTTTAATACACCAATTACTCATGTAACACCTAACTGAGAAATGTGTTAGATCCAGCAATCACTTATAAGAATTTGCTAAACAGTAGCACAACGAATGTGTCCGTCACCTGACCATTCATCATCCTTCTGGAACCATGAACTAGCTGGCAAATGGGGGGTAAAGTGGATTTAATCTTTGGGCTCACAAAAAAAAAAAAACAACACAGAAGATATGTGTGATTAGGAGACATTTGCTTTGCATTTCCACAGCCAGTTAGGATTCACAAACATGAAAATCCATTATGGGATGGTGGATAAAGTGTGACCACGTCTTGTTCAGTCAATTAGTGAGTCGAGCCTGAGTGCTGCTCAGCTTATCGTCTGATCTTCAGTCTGAGAAAAATAACGAAGATGTTCAGAGGTGGGCCTCGGGAGAAAGGTGGTTCTTCCGGCCACGCTCTGCAGTCAGGCACCCACCTCCTTGACCCGTTTTTACTCCACATCCTAAAAATGAGTCCAGCAAAAGAAGGTTATCACGTAAGTTACCAGAAGATGATAATGGAGAAATGCCAGGGTGCTGGGCACCCCTGGACTTCACAGGTGTCTCCCTATCCCACCAGTTGAAATCCTTCGTGCTGCTTTGATACCTTTGTGAAACACCAATGGATAATTTATCCCAAAATGGATGCTATTTTTGCTTGGCAAGGATTTGATGCCTACTGACTTGTGCATGAAAATTACCCGCACATCTGTATTCTGATTATGATATTTAGTGCAAGGGTCATGAATAATAATATTGCTAAATATGCTTATTGCCATCTATAAATAAAGGTTATCACACCAGAGAAGGTTTTGTTTTGGAGTGGCAGAACAAGGCAGGTTAGTTGCAAGACAATAGAGCTTTAATTTTAATATGAAAATAAATACTTAAATTCATAAATATTCAAATGATAGCCAACTATGGGAGGAGCACATCCAGGCCTGCACACCACGGGAGCAGGAACTAAGCTTTTCAAACTGAGCTGAGAAAGTTTTCCAAGGCCACCTTCTTGATGTTGGAAAGGAATCCTGAAGGACGGTACCCCGCTGTGAGGGATGTGTTTTTCTTGTGTTTTATTTTGTTCATTTGTCTATTAATTTTTGAGACAGAGTCTCTGTCCCCCTGGGTAAAGTGCTATGGCCTCGTAGCTCACAGAAACCTCCAACTCTTGGGCTCAAGCGATCCTCCTGCCTCAGCTGGGACCTACAGACACCTGCCATGATACCAGGCTAGTTAATTTCTGTTTTTAGTAGAGACAGGGGTCTCACGCTTGCTCAGGCTGGTCTCGAACTTCTGAGCTCAAGCAATCCACCTGCCTCAGTTTCCCAGAGTGCTGGGATTACAGATATGAGTCACCGCACTTGGCCTCTCTTGTATTTTAATATTACAGTTTGGGATTAAAATCCCAACAAAGACAGGTTTTCCTTCTTGAATTGCTCCAGCAATCCATCAAAGTTGGCTATGACGTGGAGGGACTCTAAGGGCCTGTAGAACAGAGTGGCTGAGGGACACAGCACAGGGAAGGAGGCAGTGGCAACCCTGCACAGGCAGTGAGGACATCCAAGGCCTCTGCCCTGACATTTCAAACACAACCACAGTCGTGTAAGAGGAAAGGTCGTTTTTCCCCTGTTGGTACCTGTGTCTGTTCTAAACTCTCTTCCACTAGATGGGTGGGTGGCATTTGTCCCTGCCATCCCCTTTGAAGAGTCTGTTGTCGATCACATCACTTCCAGAGCCCAGAAAGCAGACCCAGCTGTGCTGGCCTCTCACACCTGCACATCTGGCCCTGCAGTGTGATTCGGGACACGCCAGAGGCCCTTGGTCTTCTCCCTCCTGTGGACGCCTTTGCCACTTCCTCGGCTGTTCTTCCCACTGGCCAGCCTTCCCTTATTTATACGAGCTGGCTTACTGAACAACAGAAAACAAACTCTAGACCTGAAAGGGTCCTTTCACATAGTCAAGCCAAGCCACTCACTCTGCAGCTGCAGAGACTGCCCCCCAGGAGACTGGAGGGCCTCCCTGTGAGGCAGTGAGGGCAGGGAGGCCTGGACTGCACTTTTTGCACCTTCACTCCCTCTGAGACTGAAATTTCCAGCAGAAAGAGGATCGCATTCTTACAGTCTGCAAGGGGGCTGTGGACCGTGGTGTGAGCTGATGACATATGCGGGGAAGGAAGAGGTTAGGACCGTTTTTTACAGAAACAGCATTAACAGCAAAGAAAGAAGCTCTGGCCGCCCCTAAACCAAAGGCAAAGCAAAGCTTTGCAAGCTCAGAAAGCCTCCCTGAAAGGCAGTTGAAGTCACAAAAAGACCTGCGTGTCTCCCATTCCCCTTCGCCCAAGACCTGAGGGCCCAAGTGCCCTCAAAAGAGGGGCCCAGGAGTAACAAGCCTGGTCATGAGACCACTGCCAAGCTCTCTCCAGCCACAAGTCAGCTGGAATGTGAGAAAAACAGCACTCGGGCACCTACAGCCCCAGATCATGGCGCCTGGGGAGGAGCCCCCTGGCCAACATCAGCATTGCACAGGCCACCTGCCCCGGCTGTCACACGCTTGGGGAGTTGCCAAAAAGAAAAAAGAAAGAAAGTGTCATCTGAATGGAGCCCACTGCGCTGGTGCTAAATATAATCGACTTATCACCACCTTAAATAAAGATCCTATAAAGAAGAGCTAACAGTAGCCCTCCCATTTACCTCGACACGCCAACGTCTGCTTAGACGGAACCCACTGGAGGTTCTATCTGAAGACATTTTTCTGGATGTGGAAACATACTCAGGATACATCCAGGACAAGCTGGAAGTACCAGAGGGTCACCTCCTCCAGGAGCAGCCCTCGGCCAACAATGACGGGGAGTCCAAGAGCAAGCGCCCCAGCTTCCTTGCTGCTCGTCAGGGCTGAGATGAGCCCGCGTCACTTCTCTGCAGTCCCGGAGTTGCCCACATGGTAACTGGCTCCGTCATGCCTTATTTGCTGGTTCCTTTTCTTCTCTTGCCCCCCCCCCCCAACCTGTTCTTCCTAGGATCACCCCCAAATAAACCATTTGCACTCAATTCTCCGACATCCATAACCTGGGGACCGTCGGTAGAAGACGAGGGGTCTCAGAACTAGTTCCTTCAACAGCAACACCAAAGCAAAACTAGGGGTTAAGGGCGGCTGGGACCTTTCAATTTTACAAGAAAATGATCAAAACTTCTCATGGTCCAAGTAACCCATGGAACTAAAACGTGAGTCTGTGGTTGCCTTCCGTGAAGCCACTGGCCCCATGGAAACCTCGTGAGACAGGCACACCATGGAGGTGTCCAGACGGAAGAGTCAATGTCACTGGCCTTCACATCAGTTAGCAAAAGCCACAGAGGGTCTAGGGCACAGACCCTGGAGTCAGCAGGGACCTCGGAACAGCCCCCACCCCCACCCGGGTTTGGAAGGTGTTAATTACTAAGTGGTCCCTGCCTGTTCAGAACCTGAATCGGCTGTCCTCCAATTTCCTGGAGGCCCAGTCCACAGGTGTCTTTGGGAGTCTCTGCACACCTTTACCCTCTGCAGCAGAGTCTGCACCTGAGCTGGGTCCCAAGCAGCTACGTTCTTTTGGGCCACACCTCTGTGACTCTTGCCGTGTCCTCCTGTTCCCTCTACTATTACTTATTTGCTGAAAAAAAAAAAAGAAAACTACCTCTTTTTGCTTCTTAATAAATGTATCCTAAAAGGAAATTTTTTATCAGAAACATAAATAGAAACCCAGCACTACTCGACATAATTAGAAAGAGTCACACACCAAACAATGAAAGCAAGAAAGTCTTACTACATTCCAGCTAGACTCGATTGCCTAAAAAGGCACTGGGCCTCACCCTCTCCCTCTGCTTTACAAACTGTGACTGTCAGATGCTGGAGAGGTGTTCTTGGTTTTAATCAGAAAGCTTAGAAAAGAATCAAAGTGGGAGTGCCTTTCTCACGAGGTTTCCATGGGGGCAGTGGCTTCATCTGAGGCCATGGTGTGACTTTCAGTGAGTGGCTCGTGCTCAGTATTGGGAGACTGTCACCTTGTGTGGTCCCAGACCTCTCAACCTCTTGCCAGCCCCTATTCTGCCAATCCCCTTCTCAAATGGGGCCTCTGGGACCACATAGGTGACACCTTACTGACCACTGTGACCAGGACACTTGGCTCCTACTAATGTGGTCATGACCTCATCAGTATCTAAAGACAAGCGGGCTCAGGGCTGCATCTGGAAGGCCACTGCAGCAATGATGCCAGTTAGGGGCCAGATAACCTGCTTGTTCTGCGAGGGTGCTGTCTACCAGGATGGCCGCAGACTAGTGCATGGGCTGGTGAAATTCAGCTCTGAAGAAATTTGACCTCCAGCCCAGCAGGTGCATCTGTGATTCAAGGCACAGCTGCTGCCTGAGGGACCTCCCTGGGAAGCCACTTGTTGCTGCAGGATGAAGATTGCATGCAGTTTGCAGCTGGGGCCTGTGAGATCCAGGGGAACTCCCAGAAGCAGAAGCAGAGTGCCTGCCACAGGTGGAAAGGCCATGAGTGCACTAACTGATGTAGCAAGTTAGTAAATAGAAGCTCCTTTTTAACACACTGATTACAGAAGTGACCTCAACTTAACCGTGTGCACCTCAGGCTCAGCACTGCTGCAGGCTGCAAATTTAATGGGGAGTAAGCCAGTCAGAAAGGGCTTTTGTGAGTGCAGGATCGAGGCTTCCCCCTGGTTGCATCAAAAGGGTGTCTAGATCCCTTCTGCTGTGCAGACCCCACTCCTGCCCTTCCTCCATGGAGGGAGCTCTTCCCCGGAAGGCTGCCATCTAAAATACGACCTCGTTAATTCTTTCAGGGAATGAACTGTCCAGGCTACGAGGCTGAAGATCAATAGCTCAGTTGATCACCACTTGCTGATAGAGGCTTCCCAGGACAACCTAACGAGGCCCTTCCAGTTGCTCTGAGCCTGCCATTCCTGCCAGACTTGGGAAGCAGATGCTGGGCTCATCCGCGCTGAGAACCTCAAGAGCTTCACACTGGGGGCTGGAGAACGTGCTTGCCATACTTCAGAGGCTGGGAGAATGGGAGAGTAATGCCAACCGATCTTGATTTAGTGGGAAAAATGCACCCTATCATTTCTTGTTAACTACTGAAGTCATTCAACCCTTCCGAGAATTGATCTAACATCGGGTTGCTTTGAAGGTTTGATATGTCTTGTAATCCATAGATTATTGAAGTTAATTTCTCTGCTGAGATCTTGCTATCAGGGAAGCTGCATGCATACCTCAAAAGTTAAAAAAAAAAAAAAAAAAAAAGAAATATTTTTTAATTGGATTTCTGCTATGCCTCAGTCCAGAAAAGTAGCAATGCTGGGAAACGATGGTTAAGGATCTGGAAGGAAAAAGGGATCTTAACTCCTTTAAAATCTTGTCTCCAGGTGCTTGTGGACAGACTCATATTATTTGCACACAATTTGTCCTTTGCTCATTGAAAAATATTTTTGGTGGCAGTTAGAGAGTCCCTTACAGGATAAGATGAAGTGGGCAATAACCATGTGTTGGTTTATATCCCTGTGAATCATTTCTTCCCATACTTTAAATTAATTTTAATTGATTCTCATCCTCTTGACTTTCATTTACTTTTAAATGAGTTTCCATTGTAGAGCTGGAATGCAACTGACTCCGAAGTTGACACGTTTTACAGTTTTGATCATAGATTATTCTATAATGTTGACGAATGTTTCCTGGATGACAATATTGCATATCAAACACCACACAGCACTCACGGTTCTCTCAATCCTCACAGTATCTCACAGGTAGGCAGAACGCAAACCCTGTGTTGAAAATGGTAATTAATTTCCAGAAGGTACAATTGCTTCAACACTGAAAATAATTTACCCGTTTATGACCATCAGCTAGAGTTGGCCGGCCAGGACAGCCTTTTCAAAAACGATATTCAGAGTCCGAAATTATACCGAGGGCCAGAAGGAGAAAGAAGTCGGAAGGGAGAGAAGGAAGGAACCATGTGACTTTCTGAGTTGGTTTTCAAAAGCACCTTTGTTCCTCCTTCATTTCTGTGAGTCTGACCACTTGACTTTGAATTTTTGTTGTGTCCTTCTCCGGGAAGGGTGACCTTGGCGCTGGAGAGGTCCTACATGGCTGTGAGCATATAGGGGCAAGGTGTCCTTACCGGCCAGCCCCTGCTGGGACCCACTGATGGGGTTTCTACCCCCTTCCTTGCCTTGATGCAGAGGCGAGGATGAGGAAGGTATATGCAGCATTGGGAAGAAACCAGACTGCTTGGGAAAGAGGTTGTGTGGTTGGTTGGGGTTAGCCCTTTATCTAGAGCTTGTTTCTCCACCTTCTTATCTCACAGCACACTCGAACCTGCAGGTAAACTTCTCTGGCACACTAAAGTTACGTTGATTAAAAAAAAAAAGAAAGAATGGGGCGGCACCTGTGGCTCAGTGAGTAGGGCGCCGGCCCCGTATACTGAGGGTGGCGGGTTCAAACCCAGCCCCGGTCAAACTGCAACAAAAAAGTAGCCAGGCGTCGTGGTGGGCGCCTGTAGTCCCAGCTACTTGGGAGGCTGAGGCAAGAGAATAGCTAAGCCCAGGAGTTGGAGGTTGCTGTGAGCTGTGACGCCATAGGACTCTACCGAGGATGATAAAGTGAAACTCTGTCTATACAAAAAAAAAAAAAAAAAAAAAAAAGTATTTACTGTGCTTTGAACCTCTTTTAAAAATAATTTCATAATCTTTAAACATTTTCACGGCACACTGTTTGAAAATCAAGGGTATAAATGCAGCAAAGGGCAGATAACCCTAACAGCAGGAGGTAGCTTACCCCCCACCACCACCCGGAGCCAGCTTCTGTGAGCGAGAGGGCGGCGTCTTCAAAGCCGGGCTAATACTCCCAGAGACCTGTTAACCTTCCTCATCACTAGGGCCAGAATCACCGCTCCCGAGTCTCTATCCATAGCCAAGTTCATCAAGCCTGTTGAAAAACACTGATCTGTTAACGCATTTACATTCTACATTTACTAAGTTTCACATATGCCCTTGTAAGATGCACCGCAGGTGTAGTCCCATCAATCACCCTTCCTTCGCCCCCCAGGAAGGCTGTGTTAACCAGTGTGATGAAAATGTGTCAAACGGTCTATAAAACCAGAGTATGGTGCCCCATGATCGCATTAATGTACACAGCTACGATTTAATAAAATAATAATAATAAAAAGAAAAACACTGATCTGGATGAAGACCCAAACCGACCAGACGATCTCTGCCCCTTCGCGCATTTCTCCACCCACTCATCCCCCCCCCCATTCATCTCTCAATGCCTTTCTTTGGTCATAACAATATTAGTGAGGCCCTACTGTGTGCCAGGCAAGTGCCAGGAGCCAGGCAAACACCTAAACTCCCATCGCTGCCCTCATGACAATTACAGACATTGCTCTTGCTCTTTCTGCTCACACCAGGATTGCCACAAATGAATACCTGCGGTGTTTCTGGACATTCTCGAGGCACAGCAGACTGTGCCTCTAAGGGAGGTTTGACCCAAGAGAGATGAACCCATGCCCTACAGACAGCCCACAGAAAACATGAAGAAAGACAAGTTCCACCAGGTGCGTATCTGGGAAATTATGAGGAATCAGGTAGGAGAGAGACCCGTGTGGCTCTGGAAGCCTTTATTAAAAGAACAAAAAGGGAGTTAATCCTGAAGGCTGGACATGGATTGGCAGGGAGGAGCCGGAGGGCATTCCGGGCTGGGTCTCCAGGGCCGCCCAACATCCGCTGAGCTGTGCTTTGCATAGAAGTACAGCCACGTGTAGAGACACTCGCACACTTCTATTTAATCAGGAGTGCTGTAACACCGCGGGGAGAGAAATCCCGGCTGCCACACTGCCCATTTTCCTCTCCACCCAGACTAAACATACAGCACCTTTGCCAACAGCTTTCTTACCACTGATCCCTTATCCCCCCGCTGCTGGGGGATTTGAGAGTGTAAATAACACAGGAGCTAAGAGGCGTCATCTGCCCAAGTCCCACAAGGAGAGGGGAGAGGCGGCCTCTCCATCTGCTGGCAACCGCTGTGCAGGTCGCTGCCTGCCAGAGCCCAGCTCAGGGCCGGCCGTGTCCGGAGCCCCGGCCAGCCCTGGAGGGCAGCGTCCACATGCACCGAGCAGGCTGCAGGTGTGCAGTAAGTCTTGCCTACCTGGGCTGGGTTATGTGCAGGGCAACACACACACACACACCCCTAAACCACACCCACACCAGCTTCTGGGAAGCCCTTCCACAAATAAGGCACAGCACCCACTGGCCTCCCGGGCCTGCCAACAGCCTCACTGCAACTCAAAAGCTCCCAGAACTGCAGTCACACAGGGAGGCCATCACAGCCTCCCAAGTAGCTGAGACAGCACACACTTGCCACTATGCAGGGCTAGTTTTCTATTTTTAGTAGAGATGGGGTCTTGCTCTTGCTCAAGCTGGTCTTGAATTCCTGAGCTCAGGCAATCCATCTGCTTCAGACTTCCAGACTACTGGGGTTATAGGCATGAGCCACCAGGCCAACCTGATACACATTTGCAACTGCCTTTGCTGCGAAGCCTGCCCTGAGCCCACTGCCTGTGGCCTGAGAGATCCATTGCTGTCCACCAGAGATAGCAGCTGAATTCTGGGGACCCACTACAGAGACTTTAGGTGCCTTAACCCTGACCCTTTCCTGTAGTGCAAACCCAGAAAGTACCAGGGGACCAGAGCTCAGGGTATAGCATAGCAGAAAAGGGCTTCTCAGCCAGGGCTCTCTGTGACAGCTGGGGGAATGAGGATCCACGGTCAACCCCAGGCCACTGGGTAAGCAAAGGCCTCCCAGGCCAAGAGGGCAGGAGCAGAGGGTCATGGAGGGCCGGTGATGGGAAGTGAGTGTGGAGGCCAGGCCTTTCAGGCTCTGGAGTTGTATCCACTCAATCCTAACCACGTGCATTTGGAACTGGGACAAGCCAAGTGCAGAAGCCACAGAATCTTTAAGGAGAGCCTTTTTAAAAAGTGTCAGCCAGCAGAAAGAAGAAAGGATGTTTCTTGAATGGGAGGGATGGGTCCAGGGGTGGCAAAGTGGGAAGGACCTCAGAAGTCGCCAGAAAAACAGAGTGGAGCATTTCACTATGGTGTTCCCCTGAGAGTGAAGGAATTACGGTGTCTTCTAAAGCATTTGATTTCAATCTGACCACACCACTCCCCACATCACTCACGCACCCCTCGGGGCTCTGGGGACAGAAAAAGATGGGTTGCACTCCTGGCCTCCCCGTCCACGTCTGTCTTTCTCCAAGCCCTTTGCTGGCCTCTTTCCACACTAACTCTGGACGCGGTCGTGTAACTTTGGCCGCTGGGACAAGGGTAATGATGGTAATAGGATCACGCATGGGGCTGAGTCAAGGAGATCACCCCAGTAATACCAGCACCCTGGGAGGCTGAGGCGGGAGTATTGCTTAAGGCCGGGAGTTTGAGACCAGCTTGGCAATATAGCAAGAACCCCATCTCTATTGGAAGTAAAAATTAAAAAAAAAATAAAATTAGCACACACCTGTAGTCCTCGCTCCTGGAAGGCAGAGGCAAGAGAATTGTTTGAGCCCAGGAGTTTCAGGTTACAGTGAGCTGTGATCACACCACTGTATTCTAGCCTGGGTGGCAGAGGGAGACCCTGTCTCTTAAGAAAAGGAGAGAGAGAGAGAGAGAGAGAGGTGCTGGTGATCTGCCATTTACTCTCTTGGAAGAGCCTCAGCTGACCGGCTGGAGGATGAGACCACAAAAGCTATCCTTGATGAGTTTATCTCCAGCTGACCTTTCATAGGAGCAAGAGGAAGTCCATTAAGCTGGCCAAGCACAGTGGCTCACACCTGTAATCCCAGAACTCTGGGAGGCGGAGGTGGCTGAGTCATCTGAGCTCAGGAGTTCCAGACCAGCCTGAGCAAGAGCAAGACCTCATCTCTACTACAAATACAAAAACTAGCCAGGTGAGGTGGTGTGCACCTGTAGTCCCAGCTACTTGGGAGGCTGAGGCAGGAGGATTGCTTGAGCCCAGGAGTTTGAGGTTGCTGTGAACTGTGATGCCACAGCACTCTACCTAGGGTGACAGAGTAAGACTCTGTCTCAAAAAAAAAAAAAGATACAAAGATTAGCCGAGCCTATCCTGGATCAATGGAATCATCCAGCTGACCAAAGACCTGTTGTTTTAATCACTAAATTTGTTACTCAGCAGTAGCTCACTATTACACTATAGTGGGGAAAGCACACTTACTAGTCATACAATCAGAGATAAACTGCGTGGCTGACAATTCACTCCAAGAAGGAAACTGAGCTAGTGATTTTCTAGATGTCACCAACACAGCAACCAATGCTGCCACCCCCAAGCTGCCACCGCACCTCACACTTAGTGCTCCATCAGGAAGCTGCGGACACAGGGCTAAAGACCTCCCATGCATAACCCTGCGTGCACAGACATGTCAGGTGGACACGGTTACCATCTCCATGAGAGACCCACAGCTCAGCAAAGCTCAGCAGCTGGACCACGGTCACACACTCACTTCTAGTTGGTGCTAAAGCTTCGTACTGTCAAATGGGCCTGTCCAGAGCCTGGATTACTCTCTTTTGAGTAAATGCCAAAGCCTAATAAGTGAGAGACGAAAGCCCCCTCTGAGTAAGGGTCTGGTAAGTGGCGCTGTCTGCATGTCCAGTCTAAAGCAAATAGCGTTGGGCTCCAATTTATCATTACTTCATTGAGAAATGGACGATGTTCCAACCTAGCTGTGTCTTGAAGAGGTCCATATTTCAAAAGTTCAATGGCTGCGCCTTAATGTTCTGTGAATATCTGAACTTGTAAACAATTCTGTTCCATCAGCCCCTCCTGATGTGAAGAAAACTCATTCTCCAGGTTGTACAACCCAACAGCTTCACGTCGGAAGGATCAGTGGAGCCTGGCCACAGGCTCAGTGCTCAGATACGGCAAGAACAGCCGAGACGCCCAGAACAACTACAATCGGGAGAGACTTTGAAAGGTTTCCTCTGCCACGCCAGGCGTCAGCCCACACTCAGAATCCCCAGGTCTCACAGTGGGTCCCATCCTCAAGGGGTGACTAAGACGGGTCTCATAAAACACGGTATTTATCTGCCCAACTTCCCCCAAAAAACTCAGGACACCCCTCTCGAGTCAAGTGACTTGATTTCTGAAAAACCAAGTCTCCCCAAGTCAGAGGAACTTTTTCTTTTTAATCTGAAATTGCTAGGCCAATTTTATAGCTTTCCTCCAGAAACCCCTCCAGATTCCACCTCTGAACTTTAAAACAACAATTTTATTTGGAGAGCTGATTTATTCATAAGTAAATAGGATCCAGGGCGATGGAAGTAAAAGGACCGGGAGGCAGTTATTGGATTTATCAGCACAAAAGCTTCACTGTTGCCGGCAGCAGAGCCTCTCCGGTCCCTGTACCTTTCAAAACTAATATGTAACCATATCTGTTTTAAAAGAGTGATTCATTTTCCTCCCATTGCCTGTGAAACTCTCTTCATCCCCACCACAGGAAACTTGAGTCTGATTTTAATGAGCTTCAATTGGAATGTGGCCTTTGAAAAGTAGTGCATTTGAAAAGATGGAACATTAAATTTTGTAATGATGTAAAACATCTTCAATTTTTGACAGGACAATGGTGCTTATTGTACTTTATGAGTCCACTGGCGATTCAAAGGTCACTTTGTATATGACTCCACAGACAGGGGCAGCGCTGAATGAAAATTAGGTTACATGTGATCAGCTTTATTATTAATCAGACGAAAATGGATTTTTAACATTGTTCTAATGAGCAACAGAGAAGGAAGGAAATATCACGAGTGAAACTACAGAAGAACAGGAATGCACAAAGCTAAAAAACGCGCCGTGGTCCTATCAAATATCACGCTTTAAATCTGAAATACTTAAATACTATCTCAAGGAATAAAATGTAGCTGCATATTTTGCTGTCATAAATACATAGCAAACGGGTGAAATACCTACTCTAATTTACTATCTCTGTCCTCTGTTTATAACTAACTAACGAACTGATTTCTCTGCAGCGTATATTGCCACAGCCCCCAGGAACACCAGGCGGGGTGAAGTCGTGTCACTATTTCCATGATAAATCCTGTTTTTCAGGGCTTTATAACTCAGCTGTAAATATGTAATTCAGACTAAAACTTGGCATACAGGACCTAAGCCAGGAAGCAAATTTACGCTACCACCGCCAGTCCGCCCCCATCTAATTTTTTAAAGCTTTTCTTTGTGGGCTATTTTGGTATGGAAGAGATGGGGTATTAAAATGAAGGAGGGAAAAACACACACGCGCACACACACACACGCTCGCAATAAATAATAGTGGAAGAGTTGGTGATTTTTGTTTTCATTTCGTATTCAAATCAAAAAGCTATTTTTCAAGATACTCTCTGCAAAGTGTATCAAGGTATTTAAGAAAGAAAATAGAGTATAAATGCCAACCAAATAAAGCCAGGCAACAGAAGCATCTTTAAAGTGCCACTGGGAGGAGCATGTGATTGGGGAAACTGAGTCAGGAGTGTGCAGGCTTGGGGTGCTGTTTCCTAAAGAGGCAAGGTGCCTTAGAAAGGGCCAGGTCTCTCGTCTCACTGCTGCCCTTGGAAGACGGCTGGGTGATAAGAGCATTGCGCAGGATAAGAAACAGTCCCACCCCAGAGTCGGCCAGGCAGCTTTGTAGGAAGAAAACCCCACAGGGCTTGCGTGCAGCCAGCCTGGGGGTTACACTGTGGTCACAGAGGGAAGGAGGGGAGGGTGTGGATGGTGTGGACAGTGGGTCCCTACTGCCAGGGTCAGAGCCTGGAATCAGACGTGGAAACAGCCGGTGTAGACGCTGCCTTGCCAGAGGACAGCCCAAGCTACCTGCAGCTGCCTCCCAGCTGCCACCCTCCCTGGGAGGCCAGGAGGAAGGGCCCATGACAGAGGAAGAAACTGAAGTGAAGCTACGACACTGGGACTCCCAAGCCCTCAGGGCAGGGGTGAGGGGTGTGGAGGAGGACCCAGGTCAGAGGAAGAAGAAAAGTACCTGGGAGGACAGGGAGGATCTTCCCAAAGCTTTGTCTGGGGCGGGGGTCATGCACACAGCCTCAGAGGGGACTGTCCTACACGCAGTCCACTCGGCTCTTGTCACCACGAATACCCCAGTGAGGACCCACCTTTCTGCCCCTGGGCCGCCACCCCAGCAGCCAGCTGGACCCCAGACCGCCCCTCACACCCTCCAGAGGCTTCCCTGACTCTCAGGGGCCCCTGCAGATTAAATGCACGGCCCTTGGACCAAACATGATTGAGAATTTCTAAATGGACACAGCAAAGGCTCCCAGTAAAGCGCTGAACCCTTGTAAACACGAGGCCTCTGGGACTGTGGGGACGCACAAGTCCCGCCCAGCTGGCCTCGGCCAGAGTCTGTCTCTGAGGGCTGTTTCCTGTCCCTGTCTTACACGTTTTCTCTTCATTACTCTCCCAACTGTGCAAGCCCTTGGCCTCAGGGTCTTGGCCCTGGCTTCACCCTCAGCTGAACGTACTCCCCAGCTCCTCCCTCCCACTCACTAGCGTCCCCGCAAGTCTTGGCCCGAACCCTCCCAGACCTTGTCTCTGTCCTCCTGGGTCAGGGAGCAGCCCCCACGCTCCTGAAACCCCTTGCTCGCCACGTTTTTCTCCTCAGCCTCCTCACCCTCTACCCTTCTAGCTGCCTCTTGTATCTGCTGTCCACCACCCACTCCCTGAGGACGGGGAGGGGCTCCGTCTCTCTCCTGGCCTACACAGGAGCCTGGCACACAGAAGCCCTCTGGGAATATCTCCTGAATGAGCACACGGCCATCCTGGGGACACAGACGTGTGGGGTGTCCCCAGAGCAGCCGACCAGCTGCTCCAAGCGCTGCCAGTGACATCTTGTTATCCCATAGGAGGGGCTGTCCACAGTGGGAAGGGCCCAGTGGGGTGGAGCAAAGGGGGACAGGCTGTGGGCCCAGGGATGTCCCTGTGTTGCGATCTCCATGCCCCAGGGCTGGGCAGGGAGACATCTCGTCAGTATTTGCTGAGTGAAATAATGAACGATGAGCACAGGAACCAGTGGGCTGTGCTGGGGCTGCCTCCTGACCGCTCCCGCCAACTCAGGAGGCCTCCCCCCTCCTCCACACAGACCACAAGGGGCAGGGGCGGGGGCTGCATAAGCAGAGCTGAGCCGGTGTAGACCTGTGCCCGTGTAGACACGTTCGTGTGGTGGCAAACCCAGACGCAGCCACAGCTCACGGCCTCCCTGCTATCACGCTTCAACAATGGGCCTCACTGGGCTAACCTCCAGCCATGCTGTCTATATACCTTCTCACCTTTAAGGTGAGTCCAGCAGGAGTTCACAGAAGCCACAAGAGGGAAATCCATTAATTAGAAGTATTTTTTAAGCTTAATTTATTTAAAATAACTAATTTATTTTCGAGACAGAATCTCACTCTGTTGCCCTGGGTAGAGTGCCGTGGTGTCACAGCTCACAGCAACCTCAAACTCTTGGGCTTCAGACATCCTCCTGCCTACGTCTCCCGAGTAGCTGGGACTATAGGCACCTGCCATAATGCCCAGCTAGTTTTTCTATTTTTAGTAGAAATGGGGTCTTGCTCTTGCTCTGGCTGGTCTGGAACTCCTGAGCCCAAGCAATCCACCTGCCTCAGCCTCTCAGAGTGCTGTGATTAGAGACGTGAGCCACCGCACCCAGCCCTGTGTTTTAAGTTTCATTTGATAACACAAATGTGTATGTAAGTTCATAGACATATACTTGACCCTGATAAAGCACCCACATTCAGTTTGGTTGTCCTAGGATGGCCTGACTGGGCGTGAGTGCTCCACAGCACGACCCCATAGAGTGTCAAAAACAGCAACCTACTTCCAACCAAGTGCCCATGTAGAGAGAGCCCAGGACCAGCTGGACACCAGGAGCGCCCAGTGACTGCTCCATGTCCAACCTGAATCCTCCTCTTGCTTCTGGTCCTTGGCTTGACCTTGGGCAGTAGCAATGAGACCAGGTCATTACTGCTGTGACCAGCCTTCCATGCTGAGCACACCCGGGGAGCAGCCCAGGCCAGCCTCCCTGAGGCAGGGTGCAGCCTGGGAGCAGGAGGTGGTGCGCTTTGGAGTCAGGCCTGCGGGCCCTTTTTATTGCAGAGGAATCCAGCCTTGCCCTTTTCCTTAAAGCAGTGGTTCTCAACCTTCCTAATGCCACAATGTATTTTCATTATTACCAAGGGGGTGTGGCCCACAGGTTGAGAATCACTGCCTTAAGGGGTCTTTCCCTCCAATTCTTGTTCACAGTCACACTGATCCTCTGGCCCCACTGCAAAGCCTGTCTAATGGAGAACATCACAAGTAGCTCTGGAATACAAAAGCAGCCTTTCCAGTTATCTTCACAATGTGAGACAACAGAAGGTTCTTTCAGGTTGCTATAGTTCCTAATTTTACCTTTTAATATCGGGAAATAGATACTGCGGCAGCTCATAGGAAAGCTGAGCTGCCTCTTGCGTCCCACGGAGGCCAGAACGGCCTGAGATGCAAATAATGTAACAACAAGCTGGGAGAAGCAACACCAAAAAAAACCCACCCAGAAATACAGAAATAGCTACTCATCTGAAAGCAGTTTTCCCTGAGAATTGAATGGGCTGCCAGTCTTGGAAATGCTCCCCAGTCCCCTTGGGTAGCAGCACCTGTGATCACAGCCGCGGTGTTGGAAGGGGCCAAGGAGGGGCTGGAGCTGGGGCTGGCCCGGTCAGCATGGACTGGAAGGTCATGGCCACAGGCTGGTCTGAGCAGCAATCTCCCCTTCTCCAGGGAGGCTGGATTCAGGTTTCTGAGGGATTGGCCATGTTCTCTAGGGGACTTTGTTGGTGTAACCTCTGAGAGTCCTGACCAGCTCCGGCTCTATCTGTGCAGGACCTACAAGGGACACTGGGCAGGTGTAGTTCCCAGAAGGGCTCTGTCAGGGGGAGTCTTGGTCTGTGAGGACGAGAGAGCCTTCTCTTGGGGGAGCTGGGGATTGGCTATATTTGCTGTGCTGTCCCGTTCCTGAGATCAGGGATCAGGTGACCGGTAATGGGGTTCGTGCACAGATACCGGAGTCCTGGTGCCTCCTCTGGACCCAAGAAACTGACAGCATGGCTGATCAGCCTTAGAGGAAGCTTCAGAGGCATCTGGAAGCTCTGGGTGCCTAACCCTGCCTTCCGCTGTCATGAACTACCAGTAATGCATGCCATTATTTTCTGTCTGAGACTCAGTTTTTTTTCCATCTTTAAAAATAAGAGAAACGGTCCCACTGCTAACTCTGTTGAACACTGAGAGCCTCTGAGACCCTGGAATGAAATACCAATGCCTGGAGAAGCCTTGGAACGGGCTGGTCTCACATGCAGCGAGCCCCATGGCCTGGGACCTAGGAGGTCCCCGCCATTCTGCTCCATTCCTGTGCCAGGGTCTTTTGGGATATGCACCCCCAAATCTCTGCATGTTTGTCCCCCATTCATCACTCAAGTTCTCTCCACCAACCTCGCTGGGCCTAGAAAGGCCCTCCCCCCGACCTTGGGGTGTTTGAGGCTGACCTTGGGTGTTGTGCTCTTGCCTACAACCTGCTTCGTGTTGGTGTCACCCACTCCCAAGGCTGAACCTACATTATGGACTTGTTTGTTGTCAGTGTTCCCAGAGACGTGAGCCCCCCAAGGACAACCCTCCCCACTGCTTGGTGGGCAGCCATCTCTCAACTCTCTGGAACAATTCCCTCTGTGCTAAGTAAAGGGACAGAGAACCGCATTCATTTCCTGCGAGAGAACCCTCTCCTCTCTGAAAGCTCTGGACAGAATGCTGGTCCTTCATTCCTCGGAGCAGAGCTGCCGGAGGGGACTGAGCAGTCGGGGGGAGGCCAGAGGAACCAGTGTGTCCTCAGAACGGGCCTCCACTCAGCATGATGCCTGCACCTCCACTCCCCATATCCCACAGAAATCCCTTTATTGTGTTCCCACCATATAGTCTGCTCTTGGGACAGGGCCTGGAAGCTCAGTGTGACCCACAGTCCTGGAGTTCCCTCTCCCAGGGCCATGCAGGAGTGTTCTCTCCACCATAGGCTGCACTCGGGGAAGAACCAGCCTCAGGAAGTGGCAGGGAAGGAGATTTCTGTCCAGAGAAAAACTCTTCCCAGCATTCTTTTGCAAATCCTGGTCCTAGGCAAAGGTGACTACACAAATCTGAGAGCACAGCCCATTTGAGCCTGGGCCACATTAAACCAAGAAGGCTGCCTCTCACCCATGCGGAGGGGTGACCAGCCCCTCTGTGGTCAAAGCTACCCCTGGACAGGCCTCAGAAACACCTCCCATGCCGGGGGGCAGGTTCCCAGAAAGTAGAGGGACGGTCCTTAGAGGGACCAGCTCGGACCCCTGAACACTGCACCAACCCTGGTCTCAGATTCTGCAGCCTAGGGCGCGTCCTCCCCCCCATACACGTGTCTAAGTGTACTTCTAGCTCTGATAGTCTCAGACTCTTCAATCTCATTACGGAGGGCCCAATTTAGGCCTCGATGAGCTCTAAAAATAAAGCAGGCTGCCCAACAGGGGAGGCTGGTGCATCTGGTGGGACAGGCCTGGGACTCTGGGATGAAGCTGGATATTGGGATCGCACAGGACAAAGGGAACTGAGGACCAAGCGGAGGTGAACACCAGAATAAATGAGAGAAAAGTGAGGGAAAGTGGAGGTGTCGGGCACAGAGAGTCGCCCCTCCCTCTCCGGCTTCAAAGTCATTTTCTCTCTTTTGTGGCTGATGGCTGTGTCGCTGCCTGGAGACCTTCTCCCCAAATCGTTCCCATCCTCTGTGGAATAAAGTGGGCCTCATGGTTCATCTTCCCCACTGCAGAGGGCCTGGGCCATCTCATCCCTTACTTAGCCTGTGGGTTGGACGCCCCTCCCGTGGAGCTCCCTGGAAACGTTCCCAACTTCTAACCTCATCAAAGCCCCGAGCGGACCTGCAAAGGCATCCCACCCTCTGCTAGTGGGTCGCCCCCCAACTCCAGAGACTCCCCAGCAGAATGACCTTACCCCTCTGCTGGGGGGACACAGCTTGACCTAAACCCCACAGCCGCCTGGCCCCCAGCCTGCTGAAGCCAACCCCCTCTCCCTGGGATTGCTCTTTTCTTGGAAGAACACGGCCAGGGCTCCTGAAAGAGGAAAATGTGCTAACATGTGAAAAAGCTAGACCCAAAAGAGAAAGAGAAAATGCAATAGTGCAAAAAGCCTGGCAGCAAACAAGCCTCCCCGAGCTGACGTGGGGCGGTCGGGGCTCTGCGTGCCCAGCGGGAACCCCACTCACCCCCCTTTGAGAAGTGGGAGGGCACCTGACCACTCGCCCACAGGACATGTTTTGATAACTCCCCGAAATGAGAGGGTGTTTGACGGGAGGGTAATTGGGCATAATTCCCTCCATGACTTGGAGTCAACACGCAGCCTCTCCGGCTGGCCCTCGGACTGTCGGCAGAAAATTCTATTTCCGTGGCCAGATTTATTAGAGACGCCATGTTTTTTGAGGAGACGTCCTGGACACAAAAAGGGGTATATTTATTGATATGTTTAAAATATAGGTCTTTAACTCGATTCCTTAGCCCTTAAAAACAAAGTAAAGAGATAGACAGATACAATTATGTTCTGACTGGTTTCTGCCAGCCTGCCCAATGGGAACGTCGGTACACAGTTCTCAGTGGCACTGAAATCTGCTTAGGAAAGCAACAAGTCCTTTGTTCTGTTGACAACAGTTATTACAATTAATTCATTTTGTGATTGGTACTTGCGCTGAGTGACAAGGTGTTATTTTACCTCTGTAAAAGTTAAAGTGGTAATACCTACGTGCACAATAATAACATTGCAGGCTTGCCGTCAGTCAGCCTGAAGGAGGCTGGCTCCCGGCAGGCTGGGCGGCTGCCGCCCCTCTGCACACCCCACATGCTTAGTTCGAGTTGGCAGGAATGTGCTGGGTGACTCTGCTCAAAGTTCATACCCCCCACCTCACCGGGATTTCTGCAGTTTTTCCTAAAGGCGTAGGTCCAAAGATGACATGATTTGGGGGCGAAGGGTGGTGTCCAGGAGCGAGCTGAATGACCTGGGGGACACAAGCCTTTCCTTGCCTTGTCACCCTTTGTCCAGCTTGGAATTTCACAGGAAGACCCTGGTTCTGCCTGTGCCCAGGGATGTCTCAGCAGTGGCACTATTGACATGGGGCTGAGGCTGTCTTGTGTAGGTGGGTAGCAAAGTCCATGGCCTCTACCTGCCAGAAAATCCCCTAGTTGAGAACCGTTGCTGTACACAGCCCTCGAGCAGTTCGTATGTTGTAGACAGAAGGTTCAAGAGCCTTCCTCTGGGATGAGCCCTGTCTCAAGCTGGACGCTGGTGACAGAGCGGTAGGCAGGTCTGATCACAGCCCCCAGAAGGAAGGAAAGTGGGATGGGCCTTTTGTCCCAGGAATAAGGTTCAGGCAAAGGAGAACGATGAACAGGGCAACTTCTGCAGGGATGTGGCCGTGGAGTCCAGGTCCAAGGCCACTTTTCCCGAGGTGCTGGACTCCCCCTAACTCAGCTAGGAGCATCAGAAAGGGCATCGCTGGCACAGGAGCTTCCGCCCTCAACCAAGATCTTCAAAAATGTATAACACACACCTCCACGTAAAAACATGGCGAACAAAACTTGTCACTACTCACTACTGGCGATTTTAATCATCATACACCACGTTTCAGAAAACGCTGGTTATCTGAGTGCCCAGGGGACTTGCATTCTCTGCTCATTTATTTCATGGCTTTATGCTTAAGTTTCTCCTGCCGCCACCACCTCATCAGGTGAAGAAGAAAAAGCTGCAGAATGGGGCAGGTGATCCTGATTCTAGGTGGAGTATCTCCAGGAGGGGAACCAAAAGTGGGACAGGACAGGTGGAGGCCACACTCCTGCCACCTGGACGCCCGTCACTTCCTCTTTAGAGAAGCTCAATAGGTTTTCTGTAGCGAACAGAGTCCTAAGTTCTTGCCCACTTAACTGGGGGTACCCAGGAATTAGGACTGAAGAGCCTGTTGTCCCAGCTACCCTGGGGCTTGGCTGAAGGTTGCCGGGTCCCCATCCTGCCCAGCATCCTTTCAAAAAGAACGATTCAGCAGAACTTGACCTGCCCTGTTCCTCTGCTCTGAAAAGCCATTGATAGGGGCTAGGCCACGGAGATCCCCCATTCGTTTTTTTATTAGCAGTATTTATCACCTTTTCAAAATCAATTGCATATTTCAAATTAAAACAAATGACTTCATCAAGGCTCATCAATACCTGTAGCCTTGCCTTTTAAAAAGTAAAAAGTTGAATGTAAAGAAAATCTCATCTTTGCTCCCATTGATTCAATCGTAACATAATTCAATATTTAATAAATATAATCCCCTTTGTCTGTGTGGTACAATGTCATAGAAAATGCAAAAGATATCCTGGCATCCGAGATCTGGTGAGGTGGGAAAAGTTGCCTCTTCTCTGTAACCTCCCAGCCTGGGAGTGTGTTTCTCACCTGCTCCACACACCAGGAGCTGTTAATTCCTACGATGTCTTACAAAAAAAAAAAAAAAAAGTTTATATATTTAATGATTCGAAAACCAAAAATCCAAAATGCTACCTACTACCTGCACGATTGCCATTTCATCTCCTTAAACTTCTCTAGCTCGACGTCTCTAAAAGGGCAAACGCAGAAAACCCTTATATAATACCTAATTTGTACATCTGTGGCTTCCCTCCGCCTGGCACAGGCACCATATGCTTTTAATTATCATAATAGCTCTAAAGAACCTGTTCGGTGGGAAACACATATGATCCTTTTATTACTGGTTTGTAATTTAAACAGTTTTAACAGAAAAGGTCTGGCTATTGGGGAGTTGACAGGCTCAAAGGGCCCAAGATGCCAGCCGTCGACCTCTGGAAAGCTCAAGTTTGGATCCCACCCACCGAGGGGGACCTCCTCCTTCCCCCGCTTGACAGAGGTAATTGGGCCCATGTGAAGCGGCTCTGTGGGACCTAAAAGACATAATCTTGGATCTCCAGCAATGCCGGGTTTGGGTCAGAGCCTGCCACAAGGAGAATAAGGTTGATAAATATTATCCTAGTCTGACCCCAGCTGCCCTCAGGTTGGGGGCTGGGCCCCCTGCAGCACCCGGGGGGCTGGGCCACCCACTCTCCTCTCTGCCCCCTCTTGGGCCTGGGGGAACAGTTGCAAGGTGAAGGGTCAGGTTTCCTGTAGGCCTTGCAGGCGGGAGGGCCTTCGTGGGGGAGACATAACAGTTATTTTTTTTTTCCCTCAAGGCTGGGAAATGACTGAATCAATGTAGTCGTGAGAATGATGGATTCACAGATGTGAGAGGGAAGGAATCGTGAGATTGTTTGTCACTGTGACGCTGTCATTTCCAGAGAGGTGAAGATTCTAAGAGGACAGGACGAGACCTGCTCAGGACCACGTGGCAAGTTCGAGGCCTCACACCTGGTGCCCCTGCTGGGCGTCCTGTCCTGACTGTACCTAGGTGGCAAGCCAGAGTCTGTCCGGGATGGGACTCGCCCTGGAGTGGCCCCATCTCTCCTGAGGCCCAGAGCTCCAGGGCGCCAGGGTGCCGAAAACAGCTTGTTTTTATTTATTTGTGAGTTGGTTGGTTTGCTGTTGATGTCTCTGAAATGAGTATTAAAGGAAAGTGCTAGCAAGGTGAAGCAGCAAAGAGGCCACAGCCAGGGATGTCCACTGTCCAGGGAGGCCAGACACGAGGATCTCTGCTGCCTAGTGAGGTCACACACAGGGATTTTCACTGTCCAGGGAGGTCAGCCCCAGGAATGTCCACTGCCAGGGATCCCCACTGTCCAGGGAGGTCACTCATGGGGCTCCCCACTGCTCAGGGAGGTCAGGCACAGAGATCTCCACTGGCCAGCTTGAGTCTCGGCAACTTTACTTACTTGCTGGGTGATCTTAGGCCAAGTAAGGAGCTTCTCTGAACCTCCATCTGGCCTTATATTTGAAGGACAATAATCACATCACATCTATCTAAGTCATGGAGTTTTTATGAGGCTTAAAAGAAAGAACGTCATCTGTATTGTCATTTAGAAGGGGCTTTAAATAGGGCATATCGTAAGTATTTTTTATTTTATTTTTTTAATAAACCTGGACGTTTAGGCAGGGAGCACAGAAGACGGGATCTTGCTGCTAAGACTGAATCGCCATTCCTGGGACCTGGGGGAAATACGGGGGAGGCGGTCATCTTCCCCACAGCCAAGATGTGGCCCCAGCTTGTCTGGTTTTGAGTGGAACACAGTATCTGGGTTATAAATGAATTTCTAGGTGACTTCTTACAGACATCCAAGGCGTGGAGACAGGGTTAGGAGTGATGGCCTTCCGAGTTTCTTTCTACCTGTCCAAATGCCCGCCTGATTCTACTTAGTTGCCATAAAAGTGACCCTTCTATCAATCCGCAATTAAATAAATAAATAATTTAAAAAAGAAGAATGGCTTTCTCTTTTCCATTACTGATTGGTTTCAGCATCTAAATGTGACTGACTCTAGGCTATTTTATTACGTTGATTTTTTTTGGTTTGTTTTTTGGTCACAGACTTTTATGTAAGGAATGCAATATATTGGATGAGTGGTATAGCATAGTTGATAATACGTTCTGGTATATGATGCTATCATAATGAATAATAGTTTTATTTATTATCATTGGTGCTTGGCGTCAGACACACACATCTCAGTAGATTCCTCTCTGACGCCCCTGAGCAGTCCTCCTCCCAGGCCCTGCCTGCAGCCAACCAGGCAGAGGTTCGGGGGCCCTACCCCCATGAAGAAGATCATGACTTGAGGAGCTGGAAGAATTTGCCATTGAGTGGGAAAAAAATGGAAAGAAAAAAAAAAAAAAGACTGTGGGCTCGTTGCCTCACATCTTTGGGCCTCAGTGTTCCAATTCATAAAATGGGTTCTGATGACAAGGTGAGTCTGGTTACCCAGAAGTAGACTGGCTTCAGGGGCTCCCCATGGAGATGGCCAACCTCAGGGTGGCTGCTGGCCTAGAGGGTGAGGCCAGGAGCATGTCCAGGAACATGATGACTCTTCCCACTCCATCCTTGCCTTCCTCACTCTGAACAAGCCCCACTCCCTCTAGTCAGCAGGAGGGCAACTGTTCATTTGGCCAACTCCACCCTTGAAGAAGGAAGGATGGAGTGATAAGCCCTGACCCGAATCTCAAAGTGACACGAAAAGGTCTATGGTAACTCTATGGTAAGTTAAAACAGGCTAGGTGCAGTGGCTCACACCTGTAATCCCAGCACTCCGGGAAGCCAGGGAGGGAGGATTAGCTGAACTCAATGAGTTTGAGACCAGCTTGAGTACGAGCGAGACTCCAATCTCTAAAAATAGAAAAACTATAGCCAGGCATAGTAGTCCCAGCTACTCAGAAGGCTGAGGCAGGAGTTTGAGGTTGCTGTGAGCTAGGACGCCATAGCACTCTACCCAGGGTGACAGAGTGAGACTGTCTCAAAAAGAAAAAAAAAAAACAAAAAAAAAAAAAACAGGAGGGGAGAGACTCTACACAAGCCCCACGAGGATTGATCTTTCCTTCTGTCCCTCATTTGAGATGTCAACAGTGACCGCAAGGCCCCTCCTGTCCACCTGACCAGGCCATTGCACTGACCCTCCCCTCAGGAAACCAGATCTTCTTACTCACAGGCTGCCGGAGGGGCTGTGAGAGGACCACAGGGCCCACCCTCCACCTCTGCCTGCTGGGTCCATCCCTGTTCGGCAGCCCAGCCAAGCCCAGGCTGGAAGGAAGACGCTTCCCCAAATTTCCAATATGGGGAATAATAACTCACATTACTTCAATCCCATCTGCACCCAGTGAAGGCAGAGCAGGGAAAAGAGCATAAAACTCAAAGTTCCCACAGACAACATCTGTCTTAGTGCAAACAATGGACCATTATCTTGTAAATAATTCTGATTAAGCTGCAGCATTTCCTCCCTGAAACTAGCAGTGGGGAGAGCAAGGGGGAGGAGGGATGCAGGGACTCCAGGCCACGCGGGGCCAGGGGCTGTGCTCAGCAGCTGGCCTGACCCCTGACGGGCAGCAGCCTCTGGACTTTCTCAGGAAGAGCCACCAAGCACCTCGGCCCTGCCCAGTGCCAGGAGCTGGGGACCCGGCACATCCACAGCCCTGGCCACTCCATCCTCTCTGCCCAGCAGGCTAAGACCTCTCTCTCGTCCCTTCCACACCCCTCTCCCTACCGCTTTTCCCCACTCTTCCTTCTCCTCTGGAAGCAATCTCTATCATTCTCCCTTTCCTTTATTATTTTGTTTGTTTTTAGAACCAGGGTCTTGCTTTATTGCCCAAGCTGACCTCAAACTCCTGGGCTCAAGGGATCCTCCTGCCTCAGTGTCCCAAGAAGCTGGGACTGAGGACAGGTGCCACCCCCACCCCAGGCTCTTACCTTCCATTTTATCCTCCGGGTCTGCAGTTCTCTGGCCCTGCCCCTCTTCCCTCCTGCCCTTTACCATGTTTCTGTGCCTGTCTCTGCCTTTGTCCTTGCACCCCTCTTCACTCCCGTCCTCTTTGCTCTGGTCCCTCCATCACTCTCTCCTCTCTTCTCCCTAACCCAGGTCCCTCGGGCTGGCCACCCCCTGCCCCACACTGCCTTAGGGACACCCGACATGGTGGGAATGGTGTCCAGTCTGGGCTGGACTCCCCTCTGGGGCTGTTGGGTTGGGGAAGGCTCAATGGAGGGTCCTCATGCCCAGGCCCAACCCACAAGCCCCTGCTCCCCCCGGCCCATACCTTCCAGCCCTGAGAGGTCAGCCTGCCGGCCAGACCCAGGCCCTGTCACTGCCTCACCAAGCAGCAGCTCCTGTTGAAAAACCCACCGTCACAAAAAAGACTGGGGGACTTCACCCCCCCCCCCAGCATTACCTCCCGTTTTTAACACCTGGGAGTGAGAGGTGACTGATTATTCACTTTGTGGGGCATTTGCCCCAAAGGCTTCAAGGAAGTTCTACTTGTGATTTAATATTAAACAATTGCCCTGAGTGTAATTCAGAGATGACACTTGGGGCCCAAAGTTGTAATGAAACACAAAAGCTACTAGTACAAGAATCTTGTTCACACTGATGGACCCCAGAGTTTTTTTTGTTTTTTTTTTTTTTTAATTCTTAACTGTAAATCCTTTAGAAGATAGCAATAGCTCAGTAGGAGCCAACAGGGGTGTGTTTGCCTGCCTCAGGAATGGGCTCACGGACCCTCCCAGAGAGTTCCCTGTAGATCCCCAGACGTGCTCCTTCCAGGGGTTGAAGGGATCTGGGCTGGCCATCCCCTGGGAGGCCTTCTAGGGGTGAGTAACCCTGGGAAGGGGCAGGGCACCTTGTCCATAACACCCCACCAGGTTCCCCACCTACTCAGAGGGTTCTGGGCTTCCCTGGGTGCTCTCCTGGGGCCTGCAGGGGGTGGAAATCCTAATACCTGATATGAGATTTCCAAGTCACTCACATGCCTTTTACGTTCTTAAGGGCACACCATGTCCCATTGGATAGATGACAATGCCCAGGCAATTCTGTCGAGACGTGGCTATGACAAGACATTCAACTGAAAGCAAAAAAGCCAAGGACTCGAGGGGTTTGCAAGTGGAAATAGCACAGATCACCCCAAACCAGAGGAGCTGTCTAGCCGAGAGTGATTCTGAGTGGCCAAGGGAACCTGAGGATGGCAGGTGGAGATGTCACAAAAGTGAACGAGGGAGCTGCTTCCACACCTGGGCAAGCGACACAGATGCCTGAGCCCCTGTGTTCTGTTCCTCTGAGCGTCACCAGTGAGTGTGTAGGTACCTATGTCCAAGAGGGGCACACTGGGTGAACAGGTGGGTGTCTGTAAAGTGTTCGAAGAAACCTTAATCATCTCAGACAACAGTATCTTCTCAGGCTCCGGTGGTGAACACAAGAGATTAAAAAATAAAAGGAGAGAAAGGTCAAATCAGGTTTCCCTTTTACTTCCATGAAGGTGATGATCCAGGCTCATCAGGGCCCTATTTCTTTTTCCTATTTTGTCTGAGATCTAGAATTAAAAGAGGAATTCCTCAACAGTCTCCTTAGCGTTTAATGAAAGTATCTTCATGGTAAGGCCGGTCGTCGCATGCTCCATGCCCCACCGTGGTGGGTGGGCTTGCCCAGACTGAAATCTCACAAGCTCATATACTTGTGGAAACCGCAGTGTGGCTCTGTACCTGCAGTTGCAGAGTTGCCTAGGACCGACAGGGTCCCAGAAAGGATATCAGGAAATCAAGGCTAGAAGAGCAGTGGGGGCTGAAGAGGGTGCTGAGAGCACCTCCAGGCTGCCGCTCCTTCCGCTGGTAAGGGGACAGCCCAGGGAAGAGAAGTGCGATGTCTCAGCCCTGGACACCTGGCCTCCTGATCCCCCACCCCAGCTCCCAGCCTGCCTCCTGTGCACCTGTCTAGAGCCGACAGGCTGTGACTGCTCCGTATTTACAATCTGTGGGAATACACATCTGTTCTCATCTCTGGCTCTGGCAGATTTGTGACCTTCTGTAGTGGACCCAGGAGGGTGTAAAACGTTTTGGGCCAAAGGGTTCCCTCCCACCTGCAGCGGACATTTCCCTCCTGGTCACTTGGCATATGGGTGGCTGCTTGTCTCTCTCAGCCAGACACCGTTCTGTGGCCATGAAAAGAATGCTTGGCCATCAGGTGGGCCGGAGTGACCCTCAAGTACTAGGAGATGCAGTGTTGAGGGGTAAACAGCTCAGCTTCTTCAGCCCTCAGAGAGAGAGTTCCTGGGGAACTGCACACAGCATCTTAGATGGTCCCTGAAGGACGGAGTCTGCACACAGCATCTTAGATGGTCCCTGAAGGACGGAGTCCCCTCCCCCCCCACCCGCCGTCCCTCTGCAGACGGTTGTCTAATGAACATACCTGTGTCAATTCTCGCCTCCCTCTGCCTCCCTTCCTCACTCACTCTCTCATGCTTCCTGGGATTGCCTCCCACATGGACCAGCTGCACCCCATTCCTCATCTCAGGACCTGCTTTAGGGTGATTCCAACTAGGCCCCCAGGAGTCTGAGGTGGCTGAGAAGTTAATGACCCTGCTCCTTGACAAGACAGCACAACACAGTGTGGACCCCCTTGAGCCCAATCTGCAACCCAGGGGAACGTCCGCCTTGGGCCCGTGCCCAGGTGCAAGGCACACCTCACAGCACCCTGGCCTGTGGTCAGCCCCTGCCTTACTCAAGCACTTGACTCAGAGAAGCAGCTTGTCTATCACATGAAAAGAGCAATAACTCGATAAATTAATTGTAAGTTTGCTTTGCCTGTGCGGCTGCCTTTCTCCTTTTATGTGGATAATTGAGAGTATATTATGTTAATTTGACAATAACAGAAGTTCAAAAAGAAAACTTAATCTCGTAAGCAGGGAGTTATTACATGGGTGTGTCTGGTCAGCTCTACAGACAGCACAAGAGGCGATCGCCCGGTGAGACCAGCCGATGTCGGGGTGCACAAACGGATGTTTTTGTTTTATTTTTCTAGTGAAAGAGCTGTGCAAAGTTCCCCAACTTTAACCTTGAAAATGCACATTGTTTGCTCAAGAGCCTAAGTCTGCTCAGGCAGAGACAATATTGCCAACGTGCTGCTGTGCATTTCGGGACATGATTTAATCATTGCCAAGTTTCTCTGAGAAAAAGTAAACGGTATTATGCAATGAGCATCTCCCAAAGTTTAGATTCCTTGTTTTCACCCACTAGAATAACTAAATATCATCAAAACAGACACATTTCCAAACATGTGTAAATAAAGAAGTGGATTTGAAGACTCTTCCTGCAAAGTACCTGGTCAGTCCCATCTTAAGTCACAAATATCTCCTTGAAAACTCTGCTGTGTATACAAGGGGCGTCCCTTCTCCACTCCAGCCTGGTGAATCCACCTTACAGCCTGTAGGGCCAAGTGCAGATCCAACACTGAACTTTGTGTTTGCCCCACCTTCAAGTCCAAATGGGCGGGGCCTGTTCTAAACCCACGTGGGAATGGGTGGCAGCCGTGGGGGCAGGATTTTGTAGGAAGCAGAATTGCCAGCCCTCGGGCAGGGCTGTGAGAGTGAGTTGGCTCATTCCAGAGGGCCAATCCCTGCAGGCTGCAGGCGGGATATTTCCAAGAACTCTCAGTGGGTGAGAAGGGGAAGGAAGTGGGTGGGAAGCTGAGGATGATTGGAACCCTGAAATGAGAGGTGAGGGGAGCAGACTGGAGAATGAGAGTCTACGAATATCTCCTGAAGCTTGAGAAGTTACGTCTGGGGAGTGACGTAGGAGCTACCCCCCCACTTTGGGAGTGGAAATGTTCCACGTCCTCCAGCTCGGAGGCCCCGTTAGGGGAATTGGACCCCCCTGGAAGGAAGGGAAAACAGCAGACTTCTGAACACTGGGCTCCAGGGAGCCTTCGCAGCTGTCAGCACGAGGGCCCGGGATGATCTGCTTCCTTCCACAGCTTCTTCCTTCACTACTTTGAGGCCCGGCCCCTCTGGCTGCGTGTGAACCCCCTGAGCGCCATCCTGGGCAGACTGATGAGGCCAGCAGGTGCTGTGGTGTCTGGAAGGGCTCCAGGGAGCGTGCAGAGGGACTGTGAGTGACCAACAATGCTGGGGCAATGTGCTGGACAGAGGACCCGAGAAAAGGCTTAGATGAATTCTCTCTCCACATTCACCTCACTTCTCCTTGGGGCCGTTCTCCAGACTCAAGGGATGCTGGAAATAAAGGTAGAACCCTCCCAGGTTCCTCCTTTCTGTGCAAGCTCAGGCTTTACCATGGGGGGTAGAAACTAGCCCTGCTTGGGTGTGGCCGTGTGCACCTGGGGCCTGGAGGCCGGGGTTGTTCACATTACCTTTGCTAGGCTTTTGGGGACCTGTCACATTTTCCTTTGGAATCCACAGTATGTGTCCTCAGCTTCCTATGGGAAGAATTGGGCACCAGCTGCAGACCCTAGGCACTAGGAAAGCTGGCTGCTTTCTTAACTGGGTTTTTCCATTTGGGGCTTTCATCACAGCTTCTCAGACGCAGAATCTCTCACTCTGAACCTCTTCTCTCAATTAAGAGATAACCTAATGCCATACTGTGACTTCTGGGGTCAAAAGTTTCAACCCGTCAAAGGGAGGCAGGCATCCTGTTGCTAAGGCCAGGGTGGTCCCTTAGGATGGACATTTCCAAGCTTCCATTCCATTCCCTTGATATCCACGGAATACTTTCTTTATTGGGACGCATGGGAAATAGACTTGGAGCTTCAGATTCTGTGCCCCTACCCCAAGGATCAATTAGACAGAGAGTGGGGAGGTACACAAGATGTAAAAGTCTGTAAAACACATCCAAGCAAAGAAGCTTGGAAAAGCCGTTGGAATGGCAGGATGGTAAGTCCAGCTCATGGGCAGCAAAACCAAGCAACACATCCAAAAAGCAAAATCTTTCATTCCCACACACACCTCTCCCCACCAGGAGGCAAGGTTGGTGGAAGAACAGGCTGAAGCCTGCAGCAGCAAACACAGACACAACCTCCCCCACCCCCAACGTCCCAGCAGAACAAAAACATCCCCGAACGCCGCTGATCCCAAATCTCTTCCAACAAAAACTACCCTTCACGGGATGAAAAGAAAATGTTAAGGCTTGCTGCAGGGAGGCTGGGCGGCAGCAGCCTCTCCACATCTGGGAGGCAGAGTATTGTGGCCTGCACGCTCCGTGCCCAAGTCAAGGTCCCCTAAGCCAAGGTTGCGTGTGTGGTTGTGTGGCCTAGACTCCAGCAAGTCACTTGTACAGAGAGATGGGCCTGTGTGGCCAGGCCCTGCCCCCCACCCCAGTCAACCCACCCAAACTGGGAGGGCCCTTGAATTCTCTTCTATAGGGCCCACTGTCTGAGAAGGAAAATTGCAACAGTCTCTCCCAAGAGCGGTGTCAATAGTATCCCCCCGTGTCCTGCTCAGGCTCCCATCAGAGGGAAGAATGTCAGGGGTGAAGGGTGTTGTGGAATGAATTAACATAATGACTCAAAACTGCACTAATGTTTCACAGCTTTTTTTTTTATTAGCAATACCAAGATAAGTTATTGAAGCATTTTAAGTATTACTTTTTTTACATTCCATTCATAAATGACCTAACTTGTAACTCAGCATACAGCACACTTAAAGATATAGTTTGACACTTATTCAGAATGCTACAATGATTATAACTTACATGCCTTCATTATCAGGAACACCTTAATATGTCTTCTAATCACTTCGACAATACTCTATTCCAAAGCGCACAATAACCCCCGTACAAGTTTACACATTTTGCTTCTTCCATCTCCATTTTTTAAAACGCGGATGTCAAGGTGGGATTTTTACTGTCATCTGTTCCTGGTTAATAGAACGACCTGACACAATATTAAACTAGCAATATTTCTGCTTATATACTATGGGGAAAGAGAATTGCTGCACGTTTTCTGAATTCTTTAAAGTGTTACAAAGTTCAGGACGACCAGACACAAGCGGGTTGCAGACAAGCCCACCTCTGGAAGCTTAGGAGAGCTGGTGGAGCAGCCCCCGTCATCCCCCAGCCAGGTGTTTCCACAGGTGAAGGGACTTGTAATCCACCAGCATTTGTCACTAGGGATTTATGACTTGGAGGGAATGTTCTCTCCCATTTAAGTTCCTAAGCCTTTGCAATCCACGCCTAATAGAAGAACATATGGGGCAATATTTTTAGCCTCCGATTCTCTGCTATATACACTGTGGGTTGGTGTGCCGTGTGTATACACACACCTACTCCAGTAGCAATTATTTATTCAACACACATATGTGTATACATTCTTCTCTTGACTTTACACGAGTAACAAGCTGCAGGTAATCACCGAGGACCACGAACAGACAAGGGCAAGTCCAGATAGACCGACTAGGACAGGGGTGTCACTTACCTGTAAGAAAATGCGCAGATTCATTAAACAATCCAGAAACCATGGGGGTGATGGGCTTTGGAAAGCAAAGGGTAGGGCCACATCCCTTAATTGTCTAATGGAATAATGGCAATAAAGCAATATTTATGAAATTTGGTCCTTCCTTCTCTGGCTAAAGCAAGAAAAGTCTGCCTGATTAGAGCAGGTGGGCAATTAGGCGGAGAGGTGCTGTTGAGCAGGGCTTAGTAATAGGAGATAATTACTACTTATTTGAAACCTGGGCCTTGCACACAACATCTGAAATTTACAAAAAAAAAAAAGAAAGAAAGAAAGAAGGGGAAAAAATCTTGATTCCTTTAGCAGCTAAGATGTGGCTTGTATCTAGATGGCTGTCTGTTCCAACCACCACTTTGATTCAGCAGCTTAAGAAGGGGGATGGATGCCAAAGCTTGAACCCGCGGCACCTGTACCCAGGTTGAGGCATCCGTAGGGGCACAGTCCTTATTTTAGATGGTGGTGGCTGGTCCTGCTTGAACAGTTTGCATTTCCCCAGTGACGTGGGTGTCTGTTCTAACAACATGTAGTCTCTCAACATCCTCTTCCTCCCTCCCAATCTTAAGTCATCATGGGGAAATCCATACCATACAGAAATGGATTTTTTTTAACCAAAGGGCTTTGTTGCCGTCTCTTCCCACCTCAGTTTGGCCCTGGGTAGCAGGTATGACATAATATAAGGAGGATACAGACACGGCAACCAGGATGAACACCACCAGACTTCTCCCCTGCTTCAGAGACCCTCTTGACTCCAACAGTAGCTTTTAGAGCCAAAAATAGGCAGCAAAAGGGAAGGAACATAAACAAGGCTAAATGTCCCCAGTGTTTGCTGACTCACAGACACCATCCATTTGTTTGTTCTGAAATGACGAGTGGGCCATTTGGCAAATACAATGGTATTCACACAACAGTCCTGTCGTCCCGCAGTGCAAATGACATTGCATCAGTGGCATTCCCACTTAATTTAAAAAAGAGGGAAGGGGATGGGGAGAAGAGTGCCAGGAGGGTTCCAAGAGGGCTGCCGTCCAAAGGGGCGCTGTGCAGGGGGCAGGGGACGGCTGTCCAGGGATGCCACTTTCTGTACTACACTACTGCTCTGTCCCACCAGAGGCAAAGAGGAAAGTTCTGCAGCCTCTGAGAGAAGCAAGCTGGGGCAGGCCAGGCAGAATGGGGTGGTGACTTGGATTTACTTTGAAAGCTCTGCCCTTGGACGTCATGGCTGGCCAATGGTCCTCTCCACTAGGGTTAAGCGGGTCCTGGACTCAACTGTGACCAGGGACAGGGTGGACCCTGGAGGTCAATGGCGAATTGGCCATCAGCAAAGAAAACGGGTAGAAAGTGGTGCTTTGCCCACAGTCTCGGAAGCCAATCTACATAAGAATCCGCGATTCTTGGAGCAGAAGAGAAGGGATGGCAGTTAGTCTGGCTCTACACCCAGCACAGCAGCACCAGAGGCAGGACCCCTGCGCTGGGAGCCCAGGGTCTCCCACACGCCCAGGCCGACCACCCTGCCTGGTGGCTGCGGGTCCTGCCTGACTCCTACACTCTCTGCAGCGTGGGACTCTGTGGTCCACCCTGCAGACTCTTCTGCAAGACCAGGAGTGTTCCAAGTGCCTGCGGTCCTCATAGCCTGCGGTCCTCACCGTGTCCACGCAGCCCAGCCCTGGCTCCTTGGGGGTCTCTCACTGAGCACTGACGTTCTCCATGCTTCTTGGTCAAGGTGGAGAGAGCAGGACTTATTTCCTGCCCTAAGCACTTGTCCGATAAGGATAAGATTTGATCTGTCTGGTGGGGCAACAGAGGACAAGCTTCTGCATTTTTCTCTATGGGAGACCACAGGAACCTGCCCTTCTTTACACTGGGGTGGGGTGTGGCAGGCTCTGACCGTTCCAGCCAGGCATGTGTTTAGACATCTAACGTTGTGCTGGACACAGCCGCGCCTGTCCCTCCGCATAGCATCTGTGGCTCCTTCCCAGACTTGAGTGGCTGCGGCAGAGACCACACATTCCAGCAGCCTCACATATTTACTCTTTGACTCTTCAAGAAGACACATTCCCACCCCCTGCTTCAGACCGAGTGGCCAGTAAAGCACTGGCTGTTTCGAGACAGCCTATGTGGAGAAGTCAACAAGGTTTGTGGGGGACAGAAGTCAACTTTGAGAGTTCGGTCTGATCATCATGGTCCATCTCACCACACATTTAAAAACATGTGCGTTGAAGAAATGCCAGCAGAAAGGTCTATTAAGGAAAGGAGGGGACCCAGTTCTCTCTCTACTGTAGAAGTTCAGAGGACCGTTATTCCACCGTCTCAGGCAAAATGTGAGCGAGGAAAGGTTTCCCCATAACCCAAGAATGACAAACTGGGAAAACTGGGTCCCCGCTAGGAGTGAGTTTGCTTTCTTACTAGCTTTCCCCAGGCCTTCAAGGGTCACTTGGTCTGCCAGCCACAGCATCCAGGACCTGGAGCCCCCCACGATCAACATGCTGACAGGCCCCTCCTGCTCAGTTGGGCTTCCCTGAGTGGCGGTGACCACAGAGCAGAGGTCCTGAGGGCACGGGGGACTGTACTCTCCTCACTACCTTGGCCTCCTCTGACTTTAACACTGCTACATCCCCCCACCCCAGGCTCAATGAAGGATCAAGCACACTTGCGATACCCAACATGCCACAACCCCTCACTCTGGCCATCTGTCTCGGGTTTGAAAGGCAAGGAGGTAGGGTCACCCGGTCACTCTTCAAATCCCCAAAACTCCAGGGTGCAACAGACTCTTTAACCTTTCCCTCCAGCCATCCCCACGGTGCTGTGCAGACTGGCCTGGGCGCTCGTCCTCAGGGAACCCTGTCTCCTCCATGCTCTGCTGATGGCCAAGCTATAAGCTGACCCGACCATTCCATCAGAATTTCTCTATCTAGACACAAAACTTGTCTGCCTCGCCTTGCTGGGGAAGCCGGGGCTGCCCCCCAACCCCACCCCAATTTAAATACTCAGGTGGATCCTGCCCCAATCATAAAACCAAGGTCACATTCATTTCAGCAAAACCGAGGGTACTTTCAAATTCTGCGATGGCGCTGGAGAGCCCTTGTACACTGAAGAAAGAATAAAAAAACACAAGCCATGCCTAAAGGCTGTGTCACCTCAAGAAAGGGAGGCTGGGATTGGAGTGGGATTTTATGGCACACGATCACACCCACAGCCGGACCTTTCCCACTCCAGAGGGAACAATGCAAGTCCTCCAGTTTAATGCACATGGCTTAATCTCTTCCTCACCATGCCCGTGATGGGCTGGCGTGCTGTCCTCTGTGGAAAGAACCTTAGATTGTGCACACCCAAGCTCTCAACACTGGCACGGGTGATGCGCTTCTCTCTACTCAACTGGGCAGGGCTGGCCTCAGCCCTGGCTGGCTTTTTCTTCTTCCCCAGAATCAGAAATGCGTTTGCTGAGAACGAGCAGTGTACGTCGGTCAGGACCCTGGGTCTCTGATTCAAAGGAATTTAGGACTTGGATTTTAAAAGTTAGGAAGCAGGCACACAGAAATCAGGGCAGCGCCTGAGAATATTGCCATGTGAGGATTTCTGATGCTTCTTCAAACACTTGTATACCCCATAAGAACAGAGTTCTTCCATAGGAAACACAAGGACTTTAGCTCTTCCGACAAACCTCCGGATAGGGTCATCACAGTGGGGATTTCTATCCAGACAAAGTAGAGACAAGAAGTACAGGAATAATACTTTGGTTTGGCAAAGCCCAGCTTCTTCAGGAGAACCAGCCATCAGCCTGGTAGACCAGTTTAGAAACCATGTCCACTTTGAGTGGAGCAGAGAACAGGGACGGGACATTGGGCATATTTTACTCCCCTGTGTCAGTATGATTTCCACCCTCGCAAAGTGAAGCCAGTGGGGGGTTGAAGCCTACAACTCTCACTTGTGCTACTTGTGATTCTAACAAGAGAATGAACAAGAAGACGAGAAGAGGATTGTAGGAGACCCGGCCAGGATGAGACCCATCCCGGACGCAGGCGGGCAGTGCCCCCCACCCCTTACCCCAGGCAAACACGAAGGCCAGGGCAGGCCCTCTCCTGTCTGCTTCCACGCTAAAGTTAGAGGGTGTGGAAGAAGCACGGCCACGTGAAACGCAGAACTCACACTCTCTAAAAATAGGCCAGAGTTGCTTTAAGCATCTTACCACAAATGGATGAGGAGGACCTGAACCTTCTGCTGGGGAAACAACCAGGACGCCGTCCAGCCTGGCTGGCCTGACCTTGCACCCCAGGGCTGCCTGCCTGGTGTCTGAAGGGCTGATCCCACTGAGGTTTCTGCACATACCATAGCAATGTCGGGCAGTGTTGTGAACGGCTATTTAGGGACAGGGTGAGAAGTGGCTAAGAGCATGAAGCTAAGAGGAAAAGGGCTCCCGAGACCCAGCCAACGCCTGATGTTACCTTCCCATCCACCCTCGCCTGGTGTAAAGGACACTGCTGGGCCGGCTTCCTGGAGGCAGGCAGCCCTCCTTCAGCACTGATAGAAAGATGGGAACATTAATACGGGTAATATGAGCTCATTTCAATAATAATGAGCTTATGAACATGCCAGGTTTTGATCTTTTCTGATGCATGGATTCCTGGCAAGAACTACGGTCCTATGTAGGTAGTTAAAAGAACTGAAAATAGACCATAAATTTTTTTTTAAAAATCTCTAAACAACGATAAAAAAGAAACCACCCCCAACCACAAACTTAAAATGAGGACGAAAAAAAAAAAAATCAGAAAACAAAAGACTTAAACATTGCTCCCCCAGAAGAAAAGGGGGACGCAGAACCCTTCTCTTCTTTTAAATATTGTTTTTAACAGCTTCAAAAGTAATGAATTGTGGGTGGTTAAAAATAGATCCGGGGGTAGTGGCTAATGGGGCCTTGTGAATCATTCGGCACAGGGAACTGTCAATATTTTTTTTGAGCTGTCAGGAATCCATTTAGTGAT
Organism: Loris lydekkerianus; assembly: GCA_963574355.1. NCBI lineage: Eukaryota > Metazoa > Chordata > Mammalia > Primates > Lorisidae > Loris > Loris lydekkerianus. The sequence goes on from CAUYPK010134717.1 coordinate 66,367, forward strand.
TTTTGACAATTTAAAAAATATTTCTGACTGCTTGATCCAGTTCTTAGGGAATTAGAGAAAGAGGGGGAAAGAGAGGTGTATCAATCTCGGCAATGAACCCAGAGTCTGGCTTCCTGAATCTTGCCCTGTGTTAGCAGGAACATTAGGACGTGGCAGGCGAGGGGAAGGGAAGAAGCCGTCCCCTCCCCTTCTCCTCCCGGCCCCCGTGCTCCCTTCCTTCCATCAGCAGGCAAAGTAAAATTGCAGAAATCCATTCATAAATTGGAGACGGAAAGGCATCATGGTCATTTGTCTACAGGAGGGGATACTTGGACCCATTTCAAAAGGAATAATGCACCAAGCTGCTCTTTGGAGAAAGGTTTTCAAATATGAATATCTGGGTATCACAAGAAGAACATGCATCCTTCCTGCCCGCCCCAACATTCATTCTCTCTAACTGTAGGCTTCAAACTGATGATGACATTTCAAAATCTGGAATGACTTGGGGTAACCATTTTCGTTACGGAGATAAACAGGTGCCAGTCTGCTACAGGGTCAGACACGCATGAACCCAAGACACAACAGCGCTAATCAGAGACTCCACAGTATACTTTTCTTGTTAGAACAACAGACAGACAGGTGAACAGGAGACGGACAGGAGGCAACAGAAGGCCGAAGTCACGGTCACTGCCATTTGGTTTGTCTAAAGATGAACCACAAACAGCCCGACACTGTCTCCCCATGTGGAGAGACGGTTGCTTTATTCCTAGACTATGGTTAGTGTGATATGATTTTAGCATCCTCTAAAGTCAATAAAAAGAAAAGTTCAAGGAAGCAGATTTGGCTTAGCAAAGCAGTAAGGAATTGTCTTCAGGTATCTTTTGCATAAGGTGAAAAGACTGAAAAGTTTGCAAGTTACCATGTCTCTTTTTGTTTTGTTTTTGGTCTTATTTCTGCCTGCCCCCACCCTCCTTGAAGTTATGGGAGATGAAATAGGAGCAGTTCCCATGGAGAGACACCACCCCCTTTTCTAGGCCTCCTGGGCAGGCGTTTTAGAATACTCTAATGCAAACTGCAAACACGAAAGTCTAAAACTTCCAAATGAAATCGACTTTTATGATTGTCTACACTGCATATACACACAGCATTGGGTTTGGCTGCTTGGTTTTTAAATATTGAGTTCAAAATTTGCTAATGGATACGTCTACCCCATTTTTTTTTTTTTTTTTTTTTTTTTAAATGCACAATTCAGTACTGATGTTTTTGGGAAATGAACTATAGGAAGAGGATTCTAAAACTTACCACACAAGTCTGGCCTCTTGATACATCCAGAATTTGCCGTGCTACTTGTGAGTCCATTAAAGGCTGCTAAGCCATCAGAGCTGTAGGCCCTGAGGACCGACAGCATGTTCATTGGCTTCTCCAGGCCCGGGGGCCCCCGCTCTGGCTTTGGCAGGCCTGCCGAGGGGTCCTGGGCTGGAAGAAGGCCTGGGCTCGTGTGCCACTGCTTCTCGGACGCTTGGGGCAAAGGTGAGACCAGTCCCTGGACGGGCTGGAGGGCCCCCGTGGGCAGCAGGCTGTCCCCACCGTCGCTGCTGCTGTCCTTGCCGAGGGCAGACAGTGGTTTGCTCATCATTTCTGGTTCAGTCTCAACATCCTCTTCCTCGTTGTTTTCTCCCTTGGAGGAGTCCATGTCCTCGGAGGAGGCAATATCGGAGAGGTCGTCGGCAGCGCTCTTACCGGTGGCTTCGGGGATCAGGATGGGGGCGTCGTCTTCAGGGTGGGCCTTCTCATCTGGCTCCTTGTTGGGGCAGGAGCTGGAGGCTCCCGAGCCAACCACGCCCGGGTAGACCCCAAACTGCTTGTAGAAGTCAGAGGGGAAGTTACAAAAGGCAGGGTCCACATGGCTGGGCCATGAGCTGCTCCTCTGCTCCCCCAGCGTCTCTTTGATCTGTCCTTGGGCCATCTTCTCAGAAGCAGAGTCCAGAGAGCCGATCATGGCGGAAAGGCCCAGCTCTTTGTTGGACTGCACCGAGGGCAGCAGTGACATCTTCCCCACCTCCCGGCCTGGGTCTTTGCAGTTGACTGTCCCCCCTGCGGTGTTATCTTTGCGTTTTGCTTTGCCCAGGTGGTTGGCCTGGAGATGCAGGGCCATCAGCTCCATCGAGGATGTCGTGAAAGCGCAGAACAAGCAGCCGTGCCACGCGATGCTGTCCTGCATGGTCACCGAGGAGCCCGGGAGGGACGTGGCATCTGGCCGCACGGACAGGTCCAGGGGCTCGTACTGGGATTTCTCCGACTTCCTCTGGGAGGACTTACTGCTGGGTTTCTCTTCGCCCCCGTCCGCCCCGTGGACTTTCATGGAAGGAGGGTCACACAGGGCTTTGTCCTTCATGTCCTTGTCCTTCTTCAAGGAGCTGAGGACAAAGCTGTCCATGAAAGCCTGCAAGGAGCCTTGGAAGTTGACACCGTTGCCCACGATGCTCTGGTAAGCTCTTCCGATCTCAGAGAAGTGAGAGCTTTTGGAGGGAAGGTCAGCCCCTTTCAGGGCGTCTGCCGGAGCCTCTGAAGACATGCCGGTGGCCTGGCTGGAGTGATCTCCAGATGACAGCGCTCCTGACGCCCACTGCTGGGAGGCAGGGCCGCCTCTGAAGTCAATCCCGGGGAGCCCCTTAAAGGCCCCCCTCAGGATGTCTGGCCTGATAAACAAAGAAGCTTTGCTGGACAGCTCATCCTTGTGGTCCTGGCTGGGGGGCTGTCCGGTCAGGGGCCCGGCTCCGTTCTGCCGTTCCCGATGATGTCGCTCTAAGTGGTACTTCAAGGACGCTGACTGGGTGCCGGCGTAGTCACAGTGGGGACACTTGTAGGGTTTCTCACCTGCAAGGTTTGGGTATAAGAAAAGAAAAAAAAAAGTGTTTATCTCATTTTGGTGTGCTGAACAAGGCTAGAAGGATCAACATTTGTTCTTCGAAACAAAGCTGCTCAAACTAATAATTAGTTAGAGAACAACTGTTTTTTAATAGAAGAATAATTCGTACTCTTAAGCTTTTTTAATGATTTTGTACCATTTGGGGCTATTCAGGAATGACATACTATCTACACACAATTAGCTATCTTTTTCTTTATCTAACATGTGAAAACGGCTGTAGATTTAAAAGCTATGATTATGAAAATTAAGCATAATAATTTCAACCACAGTGATCATTAAAAGTAGAAGTTTAAAAAGACCAAGTTTGTAACAAATGGGTGGTTGCAATATTTTGTGTATACAATAGCTCTGAAATTTGTTTAAATTATACACATGGAAACCATTTTTAAACCTAAAAATTTTATGGCACTGTTACGCAAGACTGAAATGAATGATTTAAGTCTTGCTCTGCAGTAAATCATGGATATAATTAGCAAATGGCATACTGCACAAGTAATTTATCATTATTTGGAGGGCACCATTCCAGACAGGCTCAGATATCTGCAGACCTAGTGCATTGTTTCTAAATAAAGGACCGTAAATACCGATTCTATAAAATATTAATACCATTACTGTGCATTATGATTGCAGCAGGTAAAGACTTATAGTTAAGATAAAACGCAGTCAATAAAACTTAAAAAGAAAATGAGTAATAAAAAGGCACAAAATATATTTAGTTTCTGTATTTGAAATTAACATTATCTACTGGTCTTTGTAGTGCCTTAAATTTGTACTAATGGCAAACCTAACGCTCCGGTAGTAAAATGCGTAATTTACCTACAATAAGCGCTTTCTAGAGAATAAAAATAGCTTTAAAGAGTGTTTTAAAACATATAAGATAATTTTCACGAATTAAATATTTATTTAAATTCAACACTCAGCTCCCATTGTTCTTTCCACAGTGGGAAAGATCGCGTAACGGGCCACGCACATCTGCCAGCGTCGTGGACTAGAGGAGGAGGAAGAGGAGAGGGTAGACGGATGTGGGTTTAAATATATCCCAGGCGTTTGTTGGCAGGCCCCGGTCTTTGCTAGATATTGCAATCTAAAGGCTTTCTGGAAGGAATGGCGCTGCGGCCGTCCACGTCAGCTTATTCACAGCAGTGCCCTACTACCTACAATAATACCCACCATCACCTCTCTCAGGAACTTCACTCGAGCAGCCCCCACCCCTTACCTCTGGTCTCTTGTAAAATTGACTGGCCTTTTAAGTAACGGCAAACCAGGGGTGAATGGTGCATTCTGTAGACATTTCAGTGTGCCTAGTCTTAGGCGATGGTATGACTGACCATCCTCCAAGCTCAGGGCATCTGGGGACCTGGACTTTGTAAATAGAGCCTGCACCCAGGCTCTGAGCAGGATACTCCATGGATGGGAGGGTTAGAACCCTGCAGACGCTTTGCCTGCCTTTCCAAATGAGAGGGCCAAGTGCCCTTCGGTTCATGCCTATGAGCAGCTGAGATCTCCCAAGGATAGTCATTTCTCCAGAGATGGGCTTTAGGTCTGGAGACGGAACACAGCTAAGGCTCTCCTTCTCTCAATGTAAAGGTCACAGTCATCTCTGGCTAGACCAACGACACGGAAATAGGAGGAAGACTCTATCCCTTTTGAAGTAAAGCTACAAATAGTTTTGGGTACCATTCTCCCTCTTTTGCTTTTCCTTTGAGACAGAGTCTCACTCTGTTCCCCTGGGTAGAGTGCCCTGGTGACATCATAATTCACAGCAACCTCAAACTCCTGGGATCAAGTGATCCTCCTGCCTCGGCTTCCCAAGAAGCTGGGACTACAGGTGCCTGCCACAACACCCGGCTAGTTTTTCTATTTTTAGTAGAGATGGGGTTTCACTTTTGCTCAGGCTTATTTCAAACTCCTGAGCTCACACAATGCACCTGCTTCAGCCTCCCAGAGTGTTGGGATCGCCGGCGTGAGCCACCGCGCCCGGCCTCATTCTCCCACTTCTTAGATCCCTGTGCTGGACCGTGCTCACTCAGCTGCTGCTGTGAGGACATCCCTCTGCAGTCCAGGTAACCACCACTTGGAAGGGGCATGACTAGGCCACTGCACGTCACTGCTGATTCAGCTTACCTGGAACCCCGGTGCCAGGGCAGCAGAGGCAGGCCCTGAAGGGTAGTGGCAGGGCACAAGGCAGGAAGGCTGACTAGAAACACAGCTTTCTGGCCCATGAGTTCATGTGAACCCTGTGGGGGTACCCAGGGAGTGAGAGCCTACAGAAAAGGGGGCCCACAGGTACTGGGTCCATAGATACAGGTATCTGTGGGGGGTACCCAGGGCAGCAGAGGCAGGCCCTGAAGGGTAGTGGCAGGGTGCAAAGCAAGAAGACTGACTAGAAACATGGCCTTCTGGCCCATGAGTTCATGTGAACCCTGTGGGGATACCCAGGGAGTGAGAGCCTTGCAGAGAGGGGGCCCACAGGTACTGGGTGAGACTCAGGTTGCATTTCAGAAACGCACCTGGAAATGATTAAAAGTGCATCTGGCAAAGGGATCACAGAGACAGCCTGGGTATTTGTTAGCAGGAGCTAAAGAGAAGAATCTGGACTGCTACCTCCAGGCAGAGGGGCATGGGGGGTGGTTGCCTTTCTTGGTGGGGAGCTGCAGGGATGCATGGAAGATGTGTGTATGTATTTCTAAGGGGACACATGTTGGAAACTCCCAGCACAGTGGCAGTGTGAGGACTGTACTATGCATTAAAACCACCAGGGGAGTTTGTTAAGGCACCAGTCTGGGGCCCTAATGCAAACCCGTTATGATTCCCCAGGTCTGAGGTCAGAGGCAGAAGTTGGTATTTTTAAAAAGGGTCCCCAGCAATTCTGACACAAATAGCATAACAAAGACCACGCTTTGAAACACCCACCTGGCCTTTCCTGGGGAGCTTTAAACAGTATTGGTCCCACCTCCCCAAATTCTGAGTTCACCGGGCAGAGGTGCACACTGAGTTTTGGGATCCTCCGGGCGCCCCTAAGTGGAGCCTGGGTGGGGGGGCCAAAGCCTTCCTAGGAAGTGCCCTTTGAGGTGGAGACTACAGAAGGCTTAGTGGAGAAAATTTTCTAGATGCCAGGAGAAGACTTTCTAGAAACCAGATTTTCTAGATGCCAGCAGGTGCTGGGGGAGTCTGAACTAGGGGATGGACACCCCTGCTACTTTGCTCTCCACTGGACACACGATTGCTCCCTTGGGACTTTGGCCTCCTCAACTTGTGATGAGACACATTGATACACACTCAACACTCACATGAAGAGCTAAGCTAAGCGTCTGCATGGAGCCAGAGAGACATGGGTTACACATGCGTAAACCATGAGCAAAAACATGCAAATTTTTTTTTTTTTTTTTTTTCAGAGACAGAGTCTCACTTTATCACCCTCAGTAGAGAGCTGTGGTATCACAACTCACAGCAACCTCCAACTCCTGGCCTTAGGCAATTCTCTTGCCTCAGCCTCCCAAGTAGCTGGGACTATAGGCACCCACCACAATGCTCATCTATTTTTTTGTTGCAGTTTGGCCGGGGCTGGGTTGGAACCCACCACCCTCGGTATAGGGGCCGGCGCCCTACCCACTGAGCCACAGGCGCCACCTGAAACATGCAAATTTATTCACACACACAGGTTGATGGCATGAACCGACAGATGAGTGAGCAGCTCCAAACTGTCCAACACTGTTCTCTACACTAGGAAGCAGACAATGATCCAGAAAGGCAGGCCCTCTGCTGTCGTGGCTTTCGGAGGAAACATCTGGTACAGAAATATGGACAAGTGGCATTGACCCAGACAAGCTCACACACAGCATCACAGCCTGCAGGAGGACAGCACCCCTCCACTCACCCCACTGTGCTTTAACCTTAGAAACAGACTGTGGCCCCCACTGCTCCAGAGAAAGTAAGGCCATCGCCGAGAAGCACAAACGGTTAATTCTTAGCTTTAGAGACGCCAAGGACTCAGGCCTGGTGAATTAGTAGCTACTGGGTGTCTTGGGGAGTGGTTCTGCCTGCAGGTATGAGCCCCGGCTCTGGAGAGCCCACCCCCCTCGGCACTGTCCGCTCCTCTGTTCATCTTGTCTCCCGTTTCCTAAAGGGCTGTTTGGGCAGCTGCTTCCTATCACCCCAGTGCCCTGCCTAAATGCTCCAGAGTGATCTTCCATGGGATAATCTCATCCCGTTTGGATCTGTGTTTGAAAAAACAAATAATTCTAACTTCTTTATTAACCATGAATGGTTTGAATAACCACCAGTGCCCTCTGTCTTGAAGGCCATGTTTCCCTTTTTGGGGCTCCCTCTCCAACAAGGGAGTACAGACCTGGCCCCAGCCAGGGTGTGTTTCTGGCGAGGTGCGTGCTGGGGACGGGAGCCGTGTAGGGTGAGCCTAGGCGCCCCCCCCCCCAATCCCAAGTAGCCCACAGGCTCCATGCTCTGATGGAAGCATCCCAGCTGTTCCCAAGCATTCTTTCCCCAAAGGGCACATCTCAAAGTGCTCGGAAGGCAAACTTCTCACAACAGTGGCCTAGATGGGCTGGGCGACAGTGAGGAAGAGAGATCTATCAGCAAATTTAGCAGCCCAAGGGGCGGTCAAGACCTGTCCTCCGATTAGCCGGCTCAGACAAGTGCTGAGCCCCCCACATCTGGGCATACTCTTCAACCCACGACGCCAGCAAATCCCTGGCTCCAGGCATGGCCACACCTCTGCCAGGGAGCGAGGCTGGGGCAGGGGCGGGGGGCTGCCCAGACCCCAAGAAGATGCCCTCTCTGCCTAAGACATGGCTAAGCATTTCCCAGGCAGCCTTGTGGCACAGGCAACCCCAGCCCCTGCCCGTAGCTCTGTCCAGCTGAATGATCAGCTGTTTAGGCCACAAAGGAGCCCAGATCTACTGATGGGATCTACTGAAGCTACTGAGCTTCCCATGGGGTCGTGGGTCGGGGCACCTCCGCCACGTTTGGGATTTGGTAACTCTCTGCCTGCCTGCTGTGGGGGCCACACAGGTACAAGCCTTCAGAGCCAGGTACATTTCAGAGCCGGCAAAACAGCAAGGTTGGGGGCAAATGCCTCTCCTGGGGGAGCAGCACCGCCCAACTCTAACCACCACTGAAACCTCCAGCTTTCTAAGAAAGGTCTCATACCTAGATTTCCACATGCATCATCTCCCCTTTTAAATACTGGTGCCTAGTATTTAAACTGAGGGGCCATAGCAACCCTATTTTACAGACTGGGTCTGGGCCAGGCAGCCAGTCTGAAATATGTGGGGGGGGACACAGACGTGCTGCAGAAACCGGTAAGAACACCGTTGGCCTTCTGTGGGGAAACCCCTCACGGTACATTAAAGGAATAAAATGTGGGCCCCAATAAGGCAATTCTAGAAAAGAGTTTTTCTAGGAAAGGTATAATAAAATAATTAAAAAAAAAAAAACACATCAGCTCATCATCGCAATGGACTAGTTGAAATTATTGGATCCATCTTACATTAAGCCAATTTCCCACTGACATATGGCATGAGATATATATTTAGCTTTGGAATATCATTGATACCTTCTTCCAAGTCACTGTATCATAATTTTTTAGAAATATATGACCAGGTGGTTTAATCAGCTCATCATATCTATTTTTACATGGTCATGTCTTTTATTATTCTGAGCCTCCACTTTGTACCTGATATGCCAAAGGAGACTTACTGTTCCAGGGAGTTTTTTAGAGCTATTCAGAGCAAGTTCCCATCCGCACCTCTCCCAAAAAATAACAGGTAAAGTAATATTATTCTCTTTAGAAACCCCTTGATCAAGCTCTTAAGAACTGATTCATGCTTCTAATTTTTATTTTTTCGGTAAGTATCCGAAAGTGTTTTCACTTTGAATTTAACTGAATATTTTCCCGTATCTGCACCCCCTATTTGATATTTATTGAGTGTTCCTACATGTCTTTACTTAGTTAATACCAGGAGAGATAAATAGGGTGGTGCCTTTGCAGAGAAGCTTCAGTACATTAATATAAATTGTACACTAATTCCCCCAAAGCATATATATGTTGTAAACCTGAAGACTTTTCACACAGCTGCTTACTGCTAAACAGTGCCTTGTCCAGAAGGGGACAATCTGTGTCTCTAATTGCTGTCACTGAAGCCGAGATTCATTATGTGACTTTCCCATTAAAATGTGAGCATTAATTTGTATAATGAAATATCACCCACTGCAGTGTTCATTAGCCATGCCCCACTGTATACGGCACATTGTTAGCTACCTAGAAACTGTAGTTAATTTCACTAATGGATATTTCCCTACTTAGCGTTGGGTAGGAAATTTATACTGTAACATTACCTCTTAAACTTTTAAGGAAATTTAAATTCAATCAATTATTTTCAACAAAAGTTTGGGATGTCATTAAGGTAGGAAGAGCGAAGGTGGAGACTGAGGAGGAAGAAAATGGGTTCTTAGTTCATCTCAGAAATAGAAAAACTGGAATTTTAATTCAAAACAACAAGAAAAAAAAAATTTATCTCTTTTTGGAGATTTTTTTTTTTCATCATTACTTAGGTGGTTGCTCTCTTGCTAAGGATAACAACACTTGCTCAAGCTCCTTTTAGAAAGAGAAACACGAAGAACATCTACTTTAAACGACACATTTTGGAAAATGTATTCAACACGCTCCTGTGTTTATTCAATGTGTTAAAACAGCCTGGTTACCTTACATAGGAGAGGGAACTACAGACACGTCAAAGGGAAGGTCAGCACACACCAGGCATGTGTGCTACCCGGACGAGGCCGCAGACACATTCATTTCCGCCCACATGTATGGACCGTGTGGTGTTTGGGAAGCACTTTGAAGATGGAAGTCGGTTTCCAAAATAGCGTGAGGAGTGTTTCATCTCCAAGATGCTGGGAGCGATTCTGTCTACCCCACCACCTTCCTCCATCCCAGGGCTCAGAGCACGGCCACAGACCACAGCAGGTGTTTGTTTACAAGTCTTGCCATTTCTCTAACTTTACTGCACTAGTGGGGAAACTGAGGACATTGGGTTCTGGAGGAGCCAGGGTGCACAGAGCTTCCTCTTCCAGTCACCGGAGGCCACGCTGCACTGCCTGTGAGTGTAAGTCACCTCTTTTCCTCCTGCTGGTTGGGGTGTGGACATATACTGTCAAAGAAATGTTGTATTGGGTGGCGCCTGTGGCTCAGTGAGTAGGGCGCCGGCCCCATATACTGAGGGTGGTGGGTTCAAAGCCAACCCCAGCCAAACTGCAACAACAACAATAACAAAAATAGCCGGGCATTATGGCGGGTGCCTATAGTCCCAGCTACATGGGAGGCTGAGGCAAGAGAATTGTTCAAGCCCAAGAGCTGGAGGTTGCTGTGAACTATGATGCCATAGCACTCTACAGAGAAGGACAGACTAAAACTCCTATCTCTTTAAAAAAAAAAAGAAACTAAAGCAAGTCAGATATTCACTCCAAAAAGTAACAATAAGCAACTCGGTGCAGTGAGGTTAGGAGGATGGAGTTCTCGCAGTGGGGTATAAGAGGGTGGGGTGCTAAGTTAGGCAGACCTGAATCACAACCAGAAATCTGAAGCTGGGCAACTCGGGTAGGGGACTTCACATCTGAGGCTCACGTCTCTGCACTGGGGCGGCCGGGGTAAGGAGGCATCGGTGACTGGGGTGCAGCTCTGAGCATTCCCCTGCCGCTGGCAGAGAAGAGGAAGTGGTAGATACCGTCACTGCTGTAGCTGCTGTGACATTATCCCTGCTGTCTGAGTCGCTATGTGTCCAGGCAGTTGCTGTCTTGCTTTCTGGAAACAGCCTGCGTCACAAGGTAAGACCAGTCCCCCGCCACCCACCCCACCCCTTCTGGGTGTGCAGCCCTTTGGGGGCTTATGAAAGAGATCTCTCTCACTTCCACAATTCTCTTTGATCCTCTAGGAAAGGGAGGCGAATGTAGGCGAGAATGGGTGGTGGCAGGGTGGTGGGGTGCACCCAGTGGCAGCCCCCAGCGTGGGCAGTGCCATCCTACCCCTTCAGCCCTAGGCCGAGCCCACTCTGACCACAGCTGAGATCCCCAGCAAACCACCACTGACTTCTCTGGGAGGGGGTCCACTCCGCCAAAGAGGCTCCTGACGCAGGGCCAGACCAGTGCTCACAGCTCGTCGAAACCAGACGAATAAACCACTTGCATGACTTGAGAGGGGGAATAAAATTAATGAGACTTATTTTTAATTAGTCCCTGAACTTCAGTGTATCTGAGTTTTCAGGAGTGACGCTACTTATTATTAATACATTTGTTTCTGCAGGGGTCATTCCTGAGCCAGGAGTCTGATCCTAAGGCCCATACATAGGTGCCATACCCATCGGGGGGCTCGGGTGACAGACGCATACACCCCAGCCTTCCAGGTGCCTGTTGGCATTTGCCCTGCTGCTCACACATGATATACGGTGACCTCTGGAGCACCTGCAGGTGTCCAGCTTGAAAAGTCATGTTCTGGGGAAGAGTAGGGTGCATCTGTGGGCACCCTGAAAGGGACCTGGGAATGCTGCTGTCCCACTCTCTCCTGCTGTGTGTGACCTGAGGAAATGTTTGCTAATGCGTCTCCATGATGGTTAATTTTTGTGTTTAAACTTGACCAGGCCCCAGCATGCCTAGATAGTTGGTTAAAGATTGTTCTGAGTGTGTCTGTGGTGGGGAGACTAGCATTCGAGTTAGTGCCCTACCCACAATGGATGGGCCCCACCTGATCTGTGGAAGGCCTGATGGAAAAGAAAGAAGGCTGAGAAAGAAGAGACAATCACCACCTCCTGTGACCTGGGACACAGACTCAGACTCAGGCTGGGCCTTACACCAAGAGCTCTCCTGGGGCCCCAGCTCCTCATCTGCCAATCTTGGGACTTCTCAGCCTCCACAATCACAAGAGCCGATTTCTTGTAGTAAATCTACCAACCCACCAGCCTGCCTGCCGACCGCATGTTACCTAGAGGCCTCTATCCCATCTCGTTTCCAAGCCAGTGATTTTCAACTGCTGTGCTGAGGCACACTGGTGTGCCATGAGAGGACCTCAAGGGGCCTCAAAAATGTTTAAAGATCACTAAAGTATTTTCAAAACAAGTTCAAAGCACAGTACAAGTATTTTTTTTTATTTTTGTGATCAACATAATTTAAGTATGTCACAGAAATTTAACTATAGGCTCAAGTATGTCCTGAGATTTAAAAAAAAGGCTAAAGAAAAGTCTTACTTCTCTGCAGAACGCTGACTGATACTCTTTCTAGAGTCTGCACCAACAGGTTCTGAGTTCGAATCCAACCGTGGTACTCTAGAAGAGAAATTACCCATGCCCAGGGACAGAGCCCTCGCCAGCCCAGGGCGTGTTTCCCAGGGGAGAAAGACTCCGACTCTGCTGTGCTGGGCAGCAGCCAACATCTCCGCTCCCTGGGGCCAGAGTGAGGCAGCCTCCTGGGTCTCGCTGGCTCTGGAGGTCCCCTGGGTCCTGTGGGCACCTCCCAACAGTTTCCTATGGATCTGGCTGAAGTTCTGAGGACAGCAGAAGTCTCCCGTCTACCTGCAGTGTCTCCTCAGCCCCCCAGGTGCTCAGAGCAACCTGACGAGTGCCTCTGCTCAGCCCCTCTCTCCTACACAGATGTTAGGAGAAGAATCTTAGTCACTGAGTCAGTGCAGTGGAGAGAAACAGGAAAGAGGGTCTTTATCTGTGCATGTTTTGTGATCAAAAGACTTCCAATCATGACGGAGCAGGACAGAAACGTCCAGGGAGCTTGCCATCTTGTGTCCAAACCAATTAAAATATATTTTATTACACTGGGTTTTCAAATGCAATCATATGGGGTGAACGATATAGAAACTAAAAAACAGCATTTTGGGCCGGGACATGGTAGCTCGTGCCTGTGATCCCAGCACTCTGGGAGGCTGAGGCGGGTGGATCGCCTGAGCTCAGGAGTTTGAGACCAGCCTGAGCAAGAGGGAGACCCGGTCTCTACTAAAAATAGAAAAACGAGGCGGGCATCGTGGCAGGTGCCTATAGTTCCAGCTATTTGGGGAGGCTGAGGCAGGAGGATTGTTTGAGCCCCAGAGTTGGAGGTTGCTGTGAGCTATGACCCCACAGCACTCTACCCAGGGTGACAGAGTGAGATTCTGTCTCGAAAAAAAAAGACAGCATTTTGGAGAACACAGCTGCTATCCTCTGGACATGTCATCTGAAAATGCAAAAGTGTATTTGGAGCTCACACTCTAGAGCAAGGAGAGAGACAGCAGAAAATCCAGGACCAGAGGGGGGCAGCTAGGGCATCCACCAGCTCTAGATCCACATGAAATCATCTATTAACAAATAACTTGATTTTGATTTTTAATTACTCGTGTAATCTACACTTTTACATTGTCATAATGGATGTTTACTTCGGTGATTTATAACATGTAACACTTTCTGTTCTATTCAAATGCACAAGTGTAAGCATTCTCCAACTTCTTTGTTCTTAGATAAAAAGGAAATTGATCTTTATCTGGTTACCATTCTGCCTTTTAAACACTGCAAATGCTGTTTCTGAGGGGTGGTGGAGGTGGTGTGATGTTTCCTTGGCTTCTTTCATTTTCTCCCTTATTCTAGGAAGTTTCTGGAATGCCTCAGTCCATGGCCCTGTCTCCAAAGACTCTGAATGTCCTAAGTTGGTGAAGCTTTCCCGCTTTAAAACTGCAAAAAGCAGTATCCATTTGCTTCCACCCATGTTCTCCAATAATTCTGGCCACCTTGGTCCTAATTTCCCTAGAAATATCTGCAGAGCATCAGCTCTTGCCCATGGGGGGCCAAGGGGCATGAGGACCAGGGGGTCAGCCAAGTCCAGCATTGGGAGGACAACACTTTCTTTCCCCTGCTGAGCTCGCTCCCTGCGATTCCACCAAACGAGACACAAGCCACAGCCGGCCTGTTTTGCACACTCCTGCCCACAGCCCAATGCTGGGTGCCCTGCCGACAGTGTCCCGTGCCCTTCCACCAACCACCACCACCTGGAGGAACCCTGGCTCCAGTCTGGGGAGGAAAATGGGCATTGGGATAATCAGAGACAGCCAGACGTCCAAGCTGACTTTCTTCCTGTCGCTCTCACTTGCTAACTCATTCATCCAGAAAATACTTTCTGAGTGCACAGCACGAGCCAGGCTCTGTTCTAGGCTCTGGGGACTCAGCTGGACACACAGACAAGGCCTTTGCTGTCCCAGAGCTCACATTCTAGTACGTGGACACAGGCAACAACCAAGTCCCAAGGGGTGAAGTCTAGGGAGGACGAGGAAGCAGAGAAGGGAAAGAGCACGCCTCCCAGAGAAGGGGTATCACTGCTTACGCACCCTGGGAGGGATGCGGAGGACCAAGCAGGTCCCTGGCAGAGAAGGGCCAGGAGCAGGAACACTGAGGGGCTCGGGGACGTCCCCTGTGCTCCTAAGAAGTGGGAGTTGTCCATTCCATCTTGCCTGGGACCCCACACTTGCAGCCTGACTGCAGGCTGTAGCTCCTGGTGGGTTCACGTGCTTATGGTGAGGAGGCTGCTTTCCTTACTACACCTGACCCATGCGTGCTACCTTGCACGGCACGGGGAGACAGGAGGAGGGTCCCCACTTACTAGAGCTTTCGTTCTGCCATTCAGCCTTCCCCATGAGTTTATCGTGCCCCTACTGGGTGGGCACAAGGTGCCTTCACAGGCACTGGGGTTGGAGCATAGCCAGCAATTACAGACACAGACACCATCGCCGCCCTCCCAAATCTTAGATTCCCCTCAGGGTGTGGAGGAGACCAACAGTACGTGATGTGACCAACCTGAACACGACCATTCTGAAAGTGTTAAGCTTGTGAAGAAAGTGAGGTGGGGAGCACAAGGAATATTTTTGGTGGGCTTGTCCGGGATGGTCCCTCCGAACAGATCACTCACATTCAAGCTAAGCCCCCAGGGATGGCCTGGAGGAAAAACACTGGGGCAGGGGGCACAGAGGTCCTACCGTGGGGGCAGGCCGAGCTGGAGGACCAGGAGGCCAGTGAGTGGCGTTTCAGACAGACGGGAGGATGGAGAGCGGTGCAGGATGTGGTGGGGAGTGAGGGAGGGCCCAGCGGTGCCCCTGAGAGGCCTCCCCTGTGAGAGCCGTGCTGTCCAGCAGGAGAGGGGCCGGGGACGATAGCCACCTATACCCAGGTGCTGAGCCAGGAGTGTCCGTGTCCACCTATCCCCAAGCTCCTCTTAGCATCACGGAGACCTGTGGGCAGCAGCTGAGGTTCCAGGTGAGGGGCCCCCTCGTCTTTAACCATGAGACGCCCACACGAGGCCCATGCGTACTCAATAGCCCTGCACAACCCTGTGCTTTATCGATTCCTTAGGAAATACACCACAATTATTTTTGAAAATAGATGGTGTATTTGTCTAGCCTCTGAAGCAGTTCATACACCAATGGATAAAGTGTCAGGAGGAAAATCGAAGAAAATGGAGGTGTCCATATCTCAGATATTTTTTTTTGTGTGTGTGGGGGGGCAGGGGGTATTGTCAATGTGCAAAGAACTTGCAGAGAAGCTAAGGGGGACAAAGAGAAGGCCTCCTGCCAGTCCCCTGAGAATCAACCAGGGTGGGCCAGCCGCGGCTTCCTCCTGAGTGCCTCCGTTTCTCTTGGGAGGAGACCCAGGGGAGAGGCGTATCCTCTGCCTTCTGTGAAGCACAAGGGGCACTGATGCCATCCACCTGCTCCCCGGTATGAGCACGTCACCTGGCAGGGCCAGCAGCCAGCCTGCCTGGACACCCGGGGAAGCTGCTTTGTTCCATTACACACTTGAGAGAGACTAAACTGGGCTCCCGCTGTGTGCAGCCGAGGGAGTCTGGGTTTGTACAGGGGTGTGGAGGGTGCACCTTCAAAGCAGCAGAAGGAGCCATCAGCAGACTGTTCTGGACCCAAAGCACTGTAAATCTCAGGCTGGGGCCATTCCACAGCTGCATTTTACATGGGCCATGCGTTACTTGGGAGAATGACTGTTAGGTGACTAATTAGGAAACTAGGGTCAGTTCTGACCTCCCCCCACCCCCCAGTGGCACAGACACAAGCCGAGGGGGAGCTTCGCAGTGTTTGATTGAAGCCAGGCAGGGCGGTGCCCCCTCCTCCTCTGAGCTGTGCCCCAGCAGCTCCCAGACATACGCGTCCTCACCTGTATGTATCCTCAGGTGGACCTTAAGGTGATGAGACGTGCGGAACGTTTTCCCACAGTACGGACAGTCCTTCATGGCCGAGCCCAGGCTCCGGTCGCGAAGCAGTGCGGGCTGCTGGACGCCGGCGGATCTCCCAGCCTCCTCGCCAATGTCTGCAGCAGAGGAGAAACGTTCTCACGTCACTTCAGCACATGTCAGGAGCTGTTCACACCAAAACTGCTAACACCACACAAAGTTAAACATGTCAATACTACACCTGTCTGTTTCATTCTTTCAATCTGACAGAATGCTGACAATTCATGTATTTTCTTGTTATTCTCTTAAATTATTTCATCTTTCCTATCATCATTTTAAGCGGCATATGGTACCTTTATATTGAACTGAATTAAACAAGAAAAGAAACAGCTGTGTCAGCAGCTGGTTTGATTTCTTCTTTTGCTTCGTTCCTATTAAATATTTTTTTTTTCCAAAAGTTTAAAAAATGGTCGTGTTTGTTGAATCTGATTAATTTATAATATGGACTCGCTGGGAAGTTCGACTATGAGACTGAAATCATATTTGCATTAGAGTAAGCAACAAATAAAAAAAAAATAACGTGTCTCAGCTGAGTCTTTAAGACATGCAGACATACAGCTATTTTGGGACAGGAAAGAAAATTATCCCAAACTGATCATTTCTTCCTTGTAGAGTCTTGTATCCATCGTTGGCTGGTATAATCTCATGAAAGGGAAAAGAAAAAGAGTGGAAATGTAGTTCCACAATTAGCCCGTGATAAACATACAGTGACATATTCAGAGTCATAGGCAGAAGTCAGCTGCAAAGCTCCCGCAAACTCACAGCACTGCAGTTAAATCTTTGAGCGGTGACTTGAGAACTTCCTCTGTAAAGTATCAATACAATTTTTCCTTCCTGCTGTTATTTGTTATGTAACCCAAACCATTAGAAAATGGAATAAAATTTACATACAGTTGCCTTCTGCACAGAAATTATGGGACGTAATAGTAAACAAAACTGTGAGAATATCTAATGCTTGGAGGATATGTTGTTGCAACATCATGAGCCCAACATCACACTGCCAGGGAGGTGACATCGGGACGAGGACGGGAGCTGGGAATTGGCGGCTCAGAGGAGGGGAGACAAACTGGCCCTTTCTGGGTGAGTCCCTGGCCTCCCTGCAGAGCTGGAGTTGAAGGCCTGGCACGGAATCCGAGCTCCTGAGACTCCGGGGTCCTTGCCGTAGCTTCCAGCCCACCCTCCAGGCCTCATAGTAAATCCCAGTAGGAGAACAAGGGAACCTTCTGGGATAACGAGCAGATCTGTGAGTTCTGCAGAGATCAGAATAAATAAGATTTGTACCTTCCAAGCAATGGAAAATGCAAATTGCTTTTACGCTGCAACATCCGTCCCTGGTGTTCTCTGCTAACAGCCAAAAGGGACAGACTTATAGACCATGAGCGAGATGTAGGCAAACACACTTAATTCTTCCGTGGATGTTTGCTCCAAGCAACTGTGGAAACCCTTTGGCTTAGAGCATCGTCTCTGCAGTTAAACTATGTACGACCGTATCATCACCCTGGAAAATTTCTTTGAAGGCTTACTTTTAAATTCTGTTCTCCCCAACTCTTCTTAACCAGCCTTGGAAGAACTATCCAAAGGATATAATTACCTGGCTTTAAAAAAAAAAAAAAATGTTTTGCTTCGTAATTTTGCACAAGTAGAAGGACCAGGCTCAACCATGTCTAGAACTTGTCATCAGTCACCTCACTCCTTAGAGCCCTAGATTGTGTTTGTGCAAAAGAAGATGGAAAGGCCCAGGCATCAGGCCCAGGGAAGCGTGTGGAGGTCTCAGCGGGCACTCCACACCCTGCAGGCTGAGCCCCCAGGGGCCTGTGACGGAGTTTATTGATGGCCCCACAAGAGCAACAGGCTCACACTCTGGGTGAAAGCAGCTGGGGCCCCCTCGCCATCAGCCTCTGCTCTTGCCCCGCCGCTCCCACCGGCACACACTGCCTCTGCCTCCCCTGTGTCTCAGCTTTCTGTTCGGTGGGATCACGAGGTCAGCTTAAACAATGATGAGTCTGGTTAAAAGTCTCCCCAAATGCCCCTGGCAACAGAGTCAAGACATCCAGCTGAAGTTAGGAGGCCAATAGCTGTTGATTTGAACAGTAAGCAGGATGTAAGTGTCCTGGGTGTGGCCTTCGGGATGGAGGTATGGCAGGTGCACCCTGTCCAAGTCAAATTCCTACGGGGCCCCATGCAACCTCCAGGGAAAGGACCTGCACCTTTCCCCCAAAGCTCCCTCCAAAGCATCCTGCCCGCAGCAGCAGCAAGGTGGCAGTTGTGGAATAGAAGCCACAGGATGGATGACAGAGGGCACATCCCCACCAGAGCTGTGGGGGATGCCTGCCCGGGGCACGTCACAGACACGCACAGAGCCAGGCGGCTGGCGCACTTGGGCACGCTCCACGGAAGTTGAGGACGAGCTACGCCTCACTGCGTGTCACTCTAAGTGATGGCCTGTATCTGTTTTCCTTTTATCTTTCTATCTTGGATATGTGTGGCCCAATGAAAAGAATAAATTTGTAAGATAAACAGCTTTCTTTGCAGATTTAAGAGTCTAATTTTCACTTTACACAGAAATGGTTTTTTTTGGATAGCCCGAAGGCCGATGGCGTTTACTCGTAGACTAATCCTACTGGAAAAACAAACTCTGGGCAAGAGGAAGGGCAATTGTGGGTGGTCCCAGGAAGCGTCCAGAGAGGCAGTAAACCCCCGTGAAGCAAAGGCTGGGGATGGTGTGGCCTGGCCACACACTCACAGGGTCCAAGCCTGCGTCTGGGTGGGTGTCGGCAAAGCCCAACGAGCTGAATTCAGCCTGGCCCCACCAAGAACCCAGGAGTCACCTTCAGAGGGAAAGAGGTGGCTGTTCACCGGTTGCCTCTGCAGCTAGAGGATGAAAGCATTTGTACACCCCCACCCACCCGCTGCAAACTACAGGACTGAGTCCTGCATCACTTTGCCTGGAACCCCACCCCGTCGGCCACATGGAGGTCAGTGACTGGTCCCAGTTGCAGAGAGGCCAGCTCTTCCAGGAAGCAGGTGGCAGAAAGTGAGATGCATTACACAAAAATTGCACCTGTGATCCGTTGTCAGACGGTTTGTTGATTGGTTTGAACTTTTTTTAATTATTATTTTCACCCCATCTTGCAGTATTTCCCCGTTCCTCTTAGACTGTTTGTGTGTGTGTGTGCTGGGCATGCTGAAAGCGGGAGTATGCACAGAGGTCAGCCCCACCGTCTTCCTTCTCCTAATGCCGGCCCCTCCTTGCCCATCTGAGAAAGCAGCTTCTAGACCAGTGGTCCTCAACCTTCCTAACGCTGCGACCCTTTAATACAGATGATGTTGTCACGTCAGTTACTAGTATGTGGACGTATCTGCATGTGGGTGAACCCTCCAGGAGGCGGACAGAGGAGCAGTGTCTCGGTTCCTAAGACCATCGGAAATGTGTGTTTTCCGACCCCAAAGGGTCACGACCCACTGGTTGAGGACTGCTGTTCTAGATGGTGAGCTGGCCCTGGGAGCAGGGCACTGGGCTGCAGCTGGTCAGCCATCTTCTTGCAGCCTCCAAGTGATGGAGAAATAGCTAAGGAACAACTCCCATGACCTCTGCTTCTTTTCTTGACCCCACCAAATAACATGGGATCACATGTTCAGAGGAAACCTTTGCTATGGCTGCAACAATCACTGTCCAGAGGGACACATGCTTGCACGTATGACCCTCCCAGAGCTTCAGCCAGCTACTGGGCCAGCTTTCCCTGTGCCTATAAGCTGAAAGCAATTTGTTAAAAGAAAGAGGACAAGGATCCAAGTCATTGCAAGAACGTGATTGGGGGGTAAGGCGACATCAGACAACAGGCCTTTCTGATTTTGTCTCGTCAGAGTCAGTCTCCTGTTTTCTATGTTTCCAATTGCTTGGTCTAATCCTCCAAGTGTGTGGCAATATTTGCCTAGATGAAGGTGACATTAAGGTACACACAGTCCCCAAGTATTCACAGGGAAGGCCCATAGCTGTGGAGGCCCAATCATGAAGGAGGAGCTGGGGGACGTTAAAAATGGCCCCGGAGCATCTTAGAATTGGAGCACCATAGAATCAGAACATCTTAGAATCCTCATTGTCCACTGAAGCACCAACTGGAAACACCACACAGACAGAGAAAAAGGTGCTCAGACAGACAGACAACTTTCCAGAAGTTAAAGCGTAGACACACATCCCGTACTTACAGTAGCGGCCTGGAACCATTCCTGAGATTGGCTATCTCATCATACACAAACACAATCTGAATTACGGGTGCCTCATTACATGCTTAACCTATGCATAGGTGATATCGCTGGAATTAAAAAAAACTGGTTTATGAAACGCTTTTCTACTTTGAGGGTAGATTTTTCCTCCAGGCTATCTTTAAACACTGAGTTTGCTTGGTATTATATTTAAAATAGACATCTTTGTCAAGACAGCTGACTCAGGAGATGGAATCGTCCTTGTGAGTTCCTAATGCCGGGCTGTGCACAGGCAAGTCCCTTCACCCCATCCCCGGCCCCTGGTTCCCATCAGCCCATGAAGACTAAACCTCCTGGGTTCCTTTAGCTCTGATTTCCTGTAATCCTATGAAGCCGGACGCACACCCTAATCTTTCCTGCTCCCCCTCTGACCTCACCCAACAGCCACATAAAACAGCAAGCCCGAGTCTTAAACAGATGGGAAAATGGCTGTGAAAGAGAACAGCAAGTGCTCCCTATATAGTCCAGGTACCCCAACATTCCCGGACATTTCCCAACGTCCCTCGTACTATGTGGGTATCAGGCACCTAAGTTCTGGTTAGCGTAGGAAGGAGAGGCAGAGGAAAGAGTGAGCTGTGCCTCCGCCTTGCTCCCCTCCCCAGAGACGGAGGGTGCCTTCCTGAGTCGCTGCGTCACCACGTGGATGTGAGCTGACCCACATCAGACCGTTCTAAATAAGAAACAAATCTGGTGACTGTGATGTTAAACCACAGAGAACTGGAAGGCTGCCTTTGTGGGAGGAGATTGTTAATGGAGTAAGAAGAGGCTTCTACCGGCATGGACTTCAGAGTTCATACTCAATCTTCCTATGAATTCGCAGAAGGAGAGAGCTAAAAGCCAGAGAGAGAGAGAGAGAGAGAGAGCGAAAGAGGCAGAGTGAGATTAAGAGGAGGAAGGACAGAGAGACTTCTTACACAGCACACATTCTCCGTTCTGACTTCCTCCTGACCGCTGGGCAACCTTACCCCTCATGGGCCCAAGAGTAAGTACATTTTGGAAAGACTTCCATTAAAACAAATTAGAAGAGTGATGCTGATGATGATAATGGTGGTGCAGGTGATAAGGTCCTAGCACTGAATGGAAAATGACCCCAGCAACCCCACTTGGGTAAGGTGACTCTCTATACACCTGGGGGCTTCCGACTTTACGGGAGAAAAGGCCATGGTATTTTAATTTCCATGGAACTTCTCGTATAACAGGAAAAATACATTTTCCCAGATGAGTTGTCAGCTAATTCTGAAAGAGCATCTCAAAAAATCACAGCTCTCGCTTCATTAACAAAGAAAAATATTATTTGTGAAGTCTACGAGGCGAGTAAGCAGACCAGGGGATGCCAGAAAACTCACAGATCCCAGGGCTTGAAAATCTCTTTGGGAGCAAGAAAAATACTAATCCCTTGGAGAAAGTCTGAAGGAATGTATAACTTTTTAAAAGCTTAACACTTTCCCTTACTTTGGAAACTCTACAACTAACAGATCTTGAATAACACAATAATCACATTGATATAGAGATTCCTAGTCAAGTGAACAGCTCCTTTTATTTAAAAAAAAAAAATGACTTAAAATTAACGATATGCCTACAGAAGCTGATGTTACTATAAAGGGTTCTACTTAACTCTCGGAAGACCCAACTTGTGCCTTGGGCCAGTATTACCTCGGCATGTCTGTTGTTTCCTCAAAGTTCTCAGTTTGATGACGGCCACGTCTGGTCGTGTTAAACCGCTGAGCATCCATGTGCATTGATGAAAACATTTGTTTAAATAAAGAGCTGTTTTAGAAAAGGACACCCACTTGTAAGAAGGCTACAGGCTGCCTCATTTTGGGTCAGTGGGGTGAGCAGTAAGTAAGGTAAAATGTTCCCCAGGTCGCCATCTCCCACCTTCCACCCAAACCCAAACCGGAGCAGAATTCCTTCTATTTGCTGTGGCAGGACATTGGGAAATCAGGTCATCACAAGGCTGAACTGCCCCCCCCCCCCCCCCCCAACAACAATCAACAAACTTTATACTCCCGGCGTTGAATTTACGTGAGGGAGTCTCTAGATTTTGGT
>CAUYPK010134723.1:0-10326 GCA_963574355.1 Loris lydekkerianus
AAAAAAAACTTCCACGCTCCCACACCTCCCACCCCACCCAGCCTCACCCTCTCTTTTGTATCTCTGCTAGTCTTGTACAGATCTTTTGGGGATAGGGTGCTTGTGGGATATGCACATTTTTGCAAAAGCTGTGAATAAAAATGTGTATTAGCTACCTAAAAAAAAAAAAAAAAAAAAAAAAAAAATACTGTGGGTCGGTGCTGGGGGCCTGGGCAGTGGGCTCTGGGTGGGGGTGGGGTGGTAGGGCCTGGTGATGGGAGGAAGTAGGGAGGGCTGAGGAGCCTCATCTGTGAGTGGTTGACAGAAATAGAGGAGCTGAGCTTTTGTTTCTTTAGGGTGGGGAAGTAAGTTGTGGGTTCAAAATTCAGCTGGGTCTGTGTGGTGGTATTGTTGGGCTGGAGTCAGGAGAGGGTGAGAACCCTGGGTTGGGAGCAGAATAGAGACAGGTGCCAGGATTATAACAAAGACTCAGCTCCGGGGTCTCAGGAAAGTTCATTATGGGAAACAGACGCAGGAACAGCTGGTAGAGTCAGGCTAGTGGGCTGCTTCCTGGTAGCTTCCCGTTACAGGCTGAGGTCTACGTGTTATTTTAGGCTTCGCTTCTGGCATTAGCAGTGGTTTGCCCCATCACCCTAGGGGAATCCCCTGTCCCTGGAAGGGTATTAATTGGCTGGTTAACTCAAGAAACTCCTCGTTTGTTCCTGAAATCGTGATCTCCTTCTTAATGTCATCAGGTCTTTTCTACGCATATTTTATACACTGGGTATTTAATTATTGCTTGTCATGTGTCAGTTTATAGTAATTGGGGTGGGAGGAGGCCTGTACTTTGCCCCTTAACCTATCATATTTTCTACAAATAATTGCCTTAACTTTTTGATCATCTTGCTGGGGCAGAGTATGGCCTGAGGTTATGAGATTATAAAGCAGTGTAGGACTCTGGGGTCGTGGCACACAAGTAAGTGTTGTCTGCCTTCTGTAGACACTGCCTCCCTTGATTCCAGAATGCCATCTGCACATTCTGACCCATGTCAGTCAATGCCTAAAATGTAGAAGATGAAAAACAAAGGTTGGGGAGATAGGTGCTCTGGCCTTAAGGAGCTAAACTTGTTTGGGAGACAAGAAACAGGAGCTGTTTTGAGAATACTTCAGTTCTCTAATCAGAGAATCGATCAAGTGCAATAAAAGGCAAGGTCAGACTGGGCTGTGTTACATGATTTCCAGAAACTCTCTCTTAGGAGATAACATTGGAACCAGAGCCTCAAAGAATGTGGAGAAACCACAAAGGAGTAAGGTTATCCAGGGAAAGCTCTTACTGATGCTGATTTTGTAGCCATTTGACCTTGGTTCAGATGCCACCTCCATTTACAAATATTTAAAAGCAGAGCAAACCCTGGAACTTACTATGCAGGGTAGAAGTGAGCATTAATTGAGTTGTGTGTGAGTGGTTGAGTGTGGTACCTGGTGTGTAGTAAGCACAATTATAGCAAATGAGAAAGCTGCATTATGTCCCCCTACACCTAGTAAAGTGGATTTAGGGAGAAAAAATAAAATAAAAACAATACTCCTAGTAGAAATGGCTTTAGGGAAAAAAGTACAGGGAAGATATAGAGTAGCTGGAACTCCCACTCGTTGCTGGTGGAAATGCAAACTGTACAACCACTTTGGAAAACAGTTGAGCAGTTTCTTTTTCTTTCTTTTTCTTTTTTTTTTTTTACAAGATACCAGGTTACACTGATTGCATTTGTTAGGTAAAGTTTCTTAATGAAGTTAACCACAGCCTCAACATACTACCCAGTAATCTCACCCTTAAAGATTTACCCATAGGAAATGGAAATTTGTATCTCAGGGTATTCATGACATCCTTACTCATATTTGCCAGAAACTAGAAGTGACTTAATTGTCCCTCAGCTAGAAGGTGGGTAAACAAGTTCTGGCCCATCCGTATGCTGGAACGTTGTAGTACATGGTGGAATTCCTGCCTGCCACAGAGGGACAAGCATGACAGAACAACATGGGCAGATCTCCACACTGTGAGGAGCCAGGTTTCAAGGCCACAGACTGTGTAACTCTGTGTATGTGACATTACATTCTGGGAAGGGCAAAACTACAGAGAAAGAGGGGGTGGGGGAGGAGCCAACTACAAAGGTACATGGGGAATTTGGGGGTGATGGAACTATTCTGTATCTTGGTGGTGGTGGTGGCTACGTGACTGTATGCACCTGTCACACCTCCCCGATCAAAAGCCAAGTCAAGGAATGAGGAGAAGCATGTATGTGGAGAGCCTTGCCGGAACAGGCTGCCTTGAGCAGGGGTGAGGCTGAATGGGGCCTGGGAGTCTGCCCCTAGGGAGGAAAGGGGAGTGTTTGCTCAGGGCCTGGTTTAACACACAGAGCCCTCGGGTGTCTGTGTAGCAGGGTGGCAGGATGAAGGTGGACTTTCACGTTGTGGCAGGGATGGATAATAGGAAGATGAGAGGCCAGAGAGTCCAGCCTGGGGTGAGGTCTGAACACAGTTATCCATGGAGGAGTTCTAGAGAGACTCAGGCCTCGAGCTGACATACATATTGCTGCCTTTTCTTAGAAATGGGGAAGCTAAGGCACAAAAAACCCAACTTTTATATTGGAAAAATGGCAAATGTATAAGTAAAAGGCCTCCTGAGACACAATTATCAGCCTTGTGCCCGGATCCTGTGGGCTGCAAAAGGCTTTTAGCTTATGATGCCATTACTGGCGGGGCCTGGAGCTGAGCTACCCTGCCACACAGAAGGGCTGGGGTCTCTGGTAGGTGTGTCTGCCACTCTCCCTCCATGTATACTGGCGGGCTGGTGAGTCAGCAGCCTTTGGATCCAAGCTCCTGGGTTTTATGTCACCTTGTCCCCATGGCAGATAAAGATTCCGCACTGTCAGACTGCCTGTGAGCTGGACGAATACCCGACAGAACCTTTGTTCATTTACACATAAGACTGCGAATGGCTGGCAACAAAGGTCTGAGCCTCGGACTTAGTGTTTCTGAGCAAGACCTGAGCCCCATGCTGCTGTGGATGTCAGTGGCCTCATTTATTCATTCTTATATCAGACGTTTGAAGTGGGTGAAGGGGCAGATGGCGTGTGTCTGGAGAGGTTGCTGACATAGCTTTCTGATGAGACAGGCAGCAGTGGCTGAGATAGGGCCCTCCAGACACCCTTGACCTGTCATCTGCACACGTTGCTTTGAGCTCACTGTTGACTTCGGCCCTTTGCTGCTGATGTGAGGCTTTATTCACCCAGGACATGGGGTGTGGTTTCTGTCACTCTCCCCAACTTGTTTAATGCCACGTGACTTCTCAGCTTTGCACAGAAAGATGAAGCCTTCTGTTGTTTCTCTGTAAATGTTCATCACTCCCCTGAGTTTTACTAGAAGAATCAGGGAAAGAGAGTTCCCGGTGAGGCTGGGCCACCTGGAGAAAGAACCCAGCTGTGTTGCCTCTTTACCAGGTCTCTGCTCGGCATTCCCACCACTCCTGAAGACATGTAAAGTCAGTGGGTCACAGTTCCTCAGAGGGAGGGGCGGATGCTTTGCTCTGACCTTGACTCATGAAGACTATACCAAAGTCTGGGGGCAGCTGGGGAGGTTTCGTGTATGCAGTGACCATTGGGTGCCCGATTGCCCAGGATCACCATGGCCCCACTGGCCAGGCTGTACCTGTGAAAATGATGACTCTGTGACCCATGTGGCCAAGTGCCCATCAGTCAGCCCGAGGAGGGAGGTTCTGAGCCACCCTCCTGACCGCTGGTTGGCTGCAGTGGCCTTCTCACCCTTAAATCACTTTTGATGTAGACCTATTGGAGTGGAGGGGCACTAGGAAGTGCTGGCTTTGCTGGCCCTTGGCCAGATCCCTGTTTGCCAGAGCTCTGCTCCCAGCTCTGGAGGACTTGGTGGCTGTGCCTTCCTGAATGACTGCAGAGGTGATGGTGGGGACACACAATCTCCGTACTGCCTGTGGGGCGTCCTGTGGTCCGCCAGCTGCCCGACCCAGGTGCTTCCCTTCTGCCTGGGTCCCAGGCCAGTGTCCTCAGTCTCTGCTCACTGATGAGACCTTTCTCTTTTTTCTCTAGGATTGCCACTGTCATTTCATAGTAGTCCTCCCTTACTTCCTCCCACTGAGGGTCCACCGCCCTGTTGTGTGTCCGTGCAAAATGATACAACTGTTGGTATCAAGATTTTCAAGTAGTATTTTTTTTTGTTTGTTCTGTTTTGTTTTTTGAGGCATGGTCACAGCTGTAACTCAGGCTAGAGTACAGTGGTACAGTTAGAGCTCACTGCAACTCTTCGGCTCAAGTGATTCACCTGCCTCAGTCTCCTGGGTAACAGGGGCTACAGGTGTGCATTACCACACCCGGCTAATTTTTTTTTTTTTATCAGTGAGGTCTTGAACTGGCTTTAAGTGATCCTCCCACCTCAGTCTCCCAAAGTGCTGGGATTACAGCTGTGAGCCCCCCACTCCCAGCTTCCCACTGGCATTGCTGACACCACCTGATGTTATTAAACGTGCAATGTATGCCAGGTACTGTGCCATAAGCCTGCAGAAATCCTACATTGTGACATTAACCACTGTGGGCATTCTGTGGATGAGAGAGAGACTTAGGAAGGGTATTGCACATGGCCGAGATCACACACCATGCTCTACTCACCTCTGATCTCCTGAGTCCAAGGCTACATTCTGCACCATCCCTATATCATTTCCTCCTAATAAAGGACTCATTTAAAAAATTGGTCAAGTGAATGGTAATCTCAGAGATGGCTCGAAAAGCTCTTTTAGCCCTGCCAGTGCACAGACCCTCCCAGACCCTATTCTGTACTTTGAGAAGGGGATATAATCCGGAAGAGGGACAGTGGGCTCAGGCTGTGGGTGGGTGGCACCTGCTTTTGCTTTGCAGAGTGCTTGTGACTGATTTACCCTTCTGTGTTGTGTCCCCAGCTTTCTATGGGCAACAGCCATGTACAGCACCTTCCTAAGCTGGGTTAAGGACTTCCTGTGCCATTTCACATCCACGCCTTGGTTACCTGTGCAAACCGCCCCAAATGTAGTAGTAACTGATTACTTCTCACAGCCATGTGGTTAGCTGGGTAGTTCTGCTGGTCTCTCTGGGGTCATGTGTGACCTGCAGTCACATGACAGCGGGGTTGGCTGGTCTGAGGTGGCCTCATGTCCTGGGTACTTGCTGTCCAGCTTCCTTATGGCCTGGTGATCTCAGGACAGCACTCTAGAGGGCAGGCACCACACACAGGGGCTTGCCAACCCCTCCTTGTCTCATGTTTGCTGGAATCCAGTTGGCCAAAGCCAATCACATGGCCTAGCCTGAGTCTGATCCAGCTGTCCAGGGAAGAGAGTAAAGAAAAACGGCCATTTCTAATTGCTGCAGTCCATCACTCCAGGCCCATTCCTTTCATTGAAACTTCAGTTTTGGCATTAGTCAGCCTTTTTTTAAAGTGCTGGTGTCTGCATTTGAGGGATGGTGATGTGGTTGGTTGGAGCACAGCCTTCCAAGGCAGTCAGGGCTGAGATTCCGACTTGCTTTTGTAACTACTGGGCCTTTGGCAGGTGACTGGTAACTCATTCTTCGTCTGTAAAATGACATGGCAGTACCTTCCTCCTGGGGATTGTCTTGTCAGCAGGGTGGGACTATACCTAGCATCTCTGGCCCATGACTGATCTGCTTACATCTTGATTCTTGTTTCTGTTACCGCTCTTCTGTCTCAGGGAAGTTCAGAGTTTAAAACTCAAGTTGACCACAGCATCTTTGCTTGATCTTCATGGTTCATTATTTTTGTATTTCTACTCAGGCCTTTTGTTTAAAGCTACCTAGTCCTTTTTGGAAAGAATATGGCAAATGAAGGTAAGGTAAACCTCTCTGGCAAAATTCCATAACAGTTTACATTTAAAAGTCTTGGCACTCCCAGTTCATTGGTTTGGCTGGTAAGATGTAGGATTATAAAGTGAGGTGAAGGCTGTGTTAACTAGTTGGATGTAAGCATTCCAAGTTGTATATAAAATCAGCACATTGTACCCCATAAATCATTAATGTATGATTTAATAATAATAAAAAGATTTAGGGTTATAGTGCTGTAGAAGAAGCTTGGCAACCTGGGTGAAAGGTCACTGATTTGACAGCAGCTGATCCCAGCTGGTTTTCACAAGCACTTGAGAGTGACCAACTTCCTCCTGAATCTTCCGGCAGTTCACTCCCATCCCTAGAAAGCTGGGTCCCTCAGAGTGTCATCTGAGGCTCCTGTATCTGAACAGAGATATGTCCCACACATTTTCCATGCCCTCTGTCTCATCTTCTAAAACTTTAGTATTCTGGATGATGCTACTGAGATATAGGAATGATTTATAAAGCTTTATTAGAGTTCTGAATCTAGATCTTTCTAGTCTCTGCCAGACTTCAGAAGACAGTGCCTCAAATTAAAAGCAAAAGATTTTCTCTGACCTTCTTCTGCCCTCCTGCCTCTGGCCACTCACTCACTCCCAAGTCTGGCCATAGAAACTAAATCCCTCTTCTCTAAGACAGCTCATAGAAACCAGAACCCCCTTTCTCCAAAGCCAGCCATAAAACCCTCAAAATATTACTCTTAATTTTCCTCTACCTTTCTGTGTTAAAACTAGCCATAAAAAAGTGATCTCACCTACTTTGCTTGACAGTTAGGTGGTGAAGACCCCATTCTAGCGTGGGTCCTGCCCCTTACCCACGAGGAAAGGATGCATATGTTCAGAGAGGCCAAGAAGAAGCATCTGGAAAGATAGGCTTCATTGGGTTTCTCTATTCAGTCTGTTAGCATTTTTTTTGTCCACTTATATTTTTATGTGACTTTCCGTACTTTGTTGAATCTAAGTGTAAAAATGGACAATTTCCCATATATCTTTTGGGTCTTTGTTTTGAAGGCCCCCATGTATACATGTTAAATAAATTTGTTTTTTTTTTTTTTTTTTTTAGATTTAACACTAAATTTTATAAAAATATGGAACGCTTCACTAATTTGCGTGTCATCATTGTGCAGGGGCCATACTAATCTTCTCTGTATTGTTTCAGTTTTAGTATATGTGCTGCCAAAGTGAGCATTAAATGTGTATTTCTTTTCTCTAGTGAATCTGCCTTTTGTGAGTTGATTTTTTAGTGAACCTTCAGAAGGAACCTTCTATTCCAAGCCAGTGGCGCATGAATCTTTGGGTTATAGAGAATAAGAAATCAGGTAAAGAGGTTCTTTGGAACTCAGCATTAAAAAATAAGTAAACTATGTCAAAAGGGATTGTCAAGTTCCCACACCCTAACGTGCAAACAGAGAGATCCAAGCACTACTTGGGACAAACCTCATGGGGCCAGCACATCTTGCTGGCCAGTGTCCACTCCTGACTTCCATGGACTCCTGAGGTCTGGGTGCAGTGGACAGAAGTCTTTTGACTAATCTTAGCTCTGCCACTCATTAGTGACTGTTTCTAAGTAACTCAGGTGACCTCTTGTGCTTTGGTTTTCTCAGGAATAAAAGTGAGTGAAGTAATACTTACCAGGTGGCTGTGGGGCTTGGTTTTTGTGGAGCGCCTACTGTGTTATCAGACCCTCAGCAGTTAGCATTGTCATACATGGTATCTTGTTTAATTCTTCTATCGTTGCCCTGCTTGGAGAACATGATTCTTACTGGTGTGAGCTCCAGAATTTGAATTTTCCTTCAAAGCCTGAGCTCCTCTCACTGCAAATCACCTTCTCCTTGACTTCCCCTTAGCATGAAATGAGATAAAGTATGTGGACAGAAGAAGCCACCATGGACAACGGGAATCGGTAAGAGACTAATTTTCCAAAGTTAGATAAGAGAAAATAGGAGGAGGAGTGGGCATTTCCCACGTAGTGAGCGAACACCTATGGGGCACACTCCATGCTAGTCACTTCCCGTAGATGAGCTTATTAGATTGGGCCTGCCTATCGACCTGGGCACTGGGTCAGTCCCTCTGTCCCAGAACTGGCCTGGCAGGGTGGCTGGTCATGTCCCAGAGACACGACCTATTTGCTGTGTGCCCGTGATTCTGTCTTTTGGGGTCTTACTTTTCTCGTCTTTGGAATGGGGGCATTAGTACTGTACCTCAAGAATACTGTGAAGAATGGATACTAACTGAAGTAGCATACATATAGCCACCCCTCTGTGGAGGGGGTGTCACTGTCATTATTCCCATGTTCTGTGTTGGGGGGAATAGGCAGTCAAACCAGAGGTGGGTTGGCACCTAGAGGTGTACACTCTGGTTTCTCTCTTTACGCATATGACTGCCTGTGAACTTGTGTCAGCATCCAGCACAATCCCCTTTAAATATTTAGTGCCAACTGTGGCCATAAGCATATAGGCTCATTTGGTCTTCCATTGACTAGTCCCTTGGAGAAAACAAGAGATTCAGCAGAGAAAGTGATACGTACAGAAGACACAGGCCCCTCAACAGGCCTGTTGGAATTGTTGCCTAGGCTCTTGGGGGAGAAGAGGAGGCCTCCCTGGGTTCTAGAGACATGCTTTGACCTCAAATCTTTAAAGCAGAGGCCAGATTGCACCTGTTTCTCAGAACAGCTCCTCTTCCCCCTGTGAGTTTCCCCTTTGACTTTGGGCAGCATTTCTAGCGTCCAGCAGGTGTGGTCATCTGTCATGATGCCATAATGATGTGAAATATTGCATAGGGCTGAAATCCCAACTTTAACATGTCTGTGCTGAATTGCCTAAATTATTCATGAAGATAATTTTGAAACATGAAAGAAAGTTTGGGAAGTAGAGTTAACACTCATCATTCTCCACTCTAACACCATCATTTTTATTTCAGTACATTTCATTCCAGGCTAATCCATATGGATACATATTTTTATATAGTTCTTTCATTGTATACATAAAAAGCATCTCCTCCTTTTCCACTTAACATAAGTATTTTGCATGTGGCTGTGTGATCTTTACAATTATACTTTTTAATGTTTGCATCATATTCTTTTAAGGGGATGTAATATAAATTAACCTTTTATTGGTAAATATTTTAAATTTCTTCTGTTTTCTTCCTTCTATAAATAGTGCTACAGTATTCATACACACAATTTTATTCCTTATCTTGGGTCTGTTCATTGGAATAGATTTGCAGAAGTGAGATTTCTTGGCTTAAAGGTTTTAAGCATGTTTCTAGTTCTTGATGTTGGGTGCTTTCTGATAAGGTCGAACTAACTTATGCCATGTCCTTTTGCTTATAAATAAGACAGTGACATACTCGCAACCCATGTTGTAATACCAAGTGTTGGGATAGTATTATCTATCTATCTATCTATCTATCTATCTATCTATCTATCTATCTATCTATCTAGTATTCTGTATTCTGTCGTGTCCCAGGTGGTGAAGGCAAAGAACAGACATATTAGATGCATGTTCCTGAGGTAAGGGATCTAACAGGTTGCCCCCGGCTGCCACATTCATCCTGTGTCAGGGCCAAACTCAACAAATGATTTGTGATGAGATAAAGGGGCAGAGAGGAGAATTTAATTGCAAATTTTCCACTTCCTTTCTAACCCTTGGTCCCCTTGGGGTTCTTGGTGTGTCCTTCGGAGACTCTTTTTTTTTTTTCTCTTGGAAAAGCTTTTCAAGGGAGACTCAAGATTTGTAGCACAGCTCTGTGAGCTGAGGCTGAGGGGGAAGTGCGTATTGACCTGAAGTCCTCCTGCTGCCAGGCCTGGGAGGAGTGAGGTGGAGGAGCAGGGGTCTGAAGTTTACAGGTGGGTGGAGATGGTGGTCCCACAGGGCTGTGGACAAGGCTGCCTAGTGAGGGTGGCACCTGCCCCTCCTCACTGGCTACTTGGCTGCCATGCTTCAGCTGCCTCAGCACCTCTCCTTCCACTTACTGTGCTGTCTCTTGGGAAGAAAACTATTGCTTTATTGTTTTAATACAATTGATTTTTACCGAAGGCACAGGGGAAAGAACTTTCTAAAACACCTCTTTTTATTTATTTATTTTTTTATTATAGATAAAAATATGCACCATAGATGTGGCCCAACCCATTACCCTCCCTCCACCCAAACCTCCCCCCTCCCTTCCCCTTCCTTGGTCCTTTCCCCATAGTCTTGGAGTATAGTTGGGTTATAGCCTTCATGTGAAAGCTATAATTTAGCTTCATAGTAGGGCTGAGTACATTGGATACTTTTTCTTCCATTCCTCGGATACTTTGCTAAGGAGAATATGTTCCAGCTCCATCCACGTAAACATGAAAGAGGTAAAGTCTCCATCTTTCTTTAAGGCTGCATAGTATTCCATGGTATACATGTACCACAATTTGCTAGTCCATT
>CAUYPK010134725.1:0-60613 GCA_963574355.1 Loris lydekkerianus
GGAATGCACACTAAAAATTTCTTCTGGAAGGATATTTGGAGAACACTTAGAGACCTAAAAATAGACCTGCCATTTGATCCTATAATTCGTTTACTAGGTTTATACCCAGAAGACCATAAGTCACAATATAACAAAGACATCTGTACCAGAATGTTTATTGCAGCCCTATTCATTATTGCTAAGTCATGGAAGTAGACCAAGTGCCCATCCACCCACGAATGGACTAGCAAATTGTGGTACATGTATACCATGGAATACTATGCAGCCTTAAAGAAAGATGGAGACTTTACCTCTTTCATGTTTACATGGATGGAGCTTGAACATATTCATCCCAGGAATGGAAGAAAAAGTATCCAATGTACTCAGCCCTACTATGAAGCTAAATTATAGCTTTCACATGAAGACTATAACTCAACTATACCACAAGACTATGGGGAAAGGACCAAGGAAGGGAAAGGGAGGGGGGATGGAAGGAGGGTAGTGGGTTAGGTCACATCTATGGTACATATTTTTATCTATTTAAAAAAAAAAAAAAAAAAAAAAAGCCTATCAGAGGTAGAACCAGAGAAAACTGAGAACTGGGGAACAGGGAGATGGGCCAGGCTGCGAGGAGGGAAGAGGGTCCCGGTAGGTCTATAGGTTTGAAAGGTGAGGAAATTCCCCCCTGAACACTTCTGCTTTCTTCAACATTTGAGAGGAGACCAATTACGAGTGAGTAAAGACCGAGGCTAGAAGTGATTTGAGGAGAGGAGAAGAGAAGGCGTGAAGTGGCTCTTGAGAGGAGAGAAAGCAGACCCTAGGGATTGCCGGCAGCCAGAATACCATTCAGATGTGTGGTCAGCATACATAACCAGCATAACCAGCACAGGCTGGCCGGTGTTGTCCTCCTTTCCCTGCCCTTCACTCGGTAATTGAGGGTGTAGGGAAGGCAGATGGAAGAAAGAATCCAATGCTAAATAGTAAGCACAAGCAATATGCACTTGGATACGAATCTTTCAAAACTATACTGTTACTTTGTAACAAATTTTAATTTATAATTTGTGTTACTTTTGTACTTAAAATTGATGTTAACAGTAAATGTGGTTAAATTATTAAATTGAGGAAGAAAGGTTTCCCCCCCCCCCAATCTGAGGAAGAAAGTTTTTTTCCCCCTGGTTTGTTTCTACACAAAACTTCATCATTTATTAACAGTTCTGTATAGCAATTAATAGAAACATTGGTATTTCAATGCAGCTGTAAAGTTGTGAGTACAGGAAATATCACTACTATATTTTCTTTACTCATCTTTTATGAGTTCATTTTACAGAATATATTTGTTTCTCACTTATTTGTACTCCTTGTAATAATTTACACAAGTTAATTATACCTTAGGTATATATACGATGCAGTCTTATAGACTAAACATTAAAATGTATTTCTATTTTTTATAATTATCTTCCTCTCTCAATAAATCTCATTTGGTTACTTAATTTACTGGAAAACCAGTGGATGGCACTGCTGGCTGTTGTTGGTTGTGAGCTGTGTGACCCTGAGCACTCGTGGCTGTTCTGGCTCTGTGTCTGTACTGACCAAATGTGGAGAGCACTGTTCTGGCCCTCTTCCTCAGGGACATTGAAAGTGTGCTAGAACTTTAAAGCTTGGATTCTTAGATGGTCAGACAGAATTGAAAGACACACCCCCAACAGACACCAAAACAGACAAGGGCGGGCCAGAATGAACTTCTCGGTTCTCCCTGTTATAGGAATCACAGAGAAAAGCCTGATTGCCACCCTATCGGGCTACCGGCTACCTTCCACCTGCCTTCCAAGAGGCAGCTTTTGAGACACCCTGGGGGTTTCCTGGCCAGAGTCTCTCAAGAAGACAGGACAACCAGGATAAAATAGAAGAAGACGCACACTGTGTTAAAACATTCAGGGTTTATGGAAAGACATAAAAAAGCTCCACACAGTTAAGACAAGGCTCAGTTGTAGAGGGGTGGTAGAAACAGCTCACCACCTCTTGTACACCTTACTTGTTATATATTGTATAAGTTACACCTATCTTTAGCTCCTATGGTAACATTCTTAATTTCTACTTTACATCTTAATTACTTCTTGGAGGGGTTGGTCAGCGCTAGCACCATCTGACTTCTGGTTCCGCCTGCCTTTAGGTAAAGTTCCTCCCTATGTTGAAATATCCATTTTTTTCTTGCTCCACTGCTCTATACTTTGTTCTGTTAATTTTTAACTGTTTCCATCAGGGCTGCTTCCTCCTCTTCAAAGGTCCTCCTTCATGTTCTTCTGTCTGTTCTATAAAATGAAGACCTATCTTTCACTTCTAAAATTATGTTCTACAAAGGCCTTTATTGAGGAAATGTTAAAAATCCTATTATGTTTTATTCTTTTTTAAAAAATGAACCTGTTATTTCAGAATGTTCTATTGAGATAATTAGGCCCTTAGTGAGGACAGTAACTCTATTAGGTTGAACGTAGACGTTGGCATTAGCCTTCATTGCTAATGTGCAGTTCATAGGTGAAAGACCAAGTCATTTTTGATATGACAGTTAAGCTTTGCCACTTTGTGTTTTAAAAAACTGAACAATGAAACTGAGAAGACATTGTGATGGGCTATTGTTTTTGAAGGTTGCAGTTCTCTTTGTTGGTCAAGTTATGGACAATATTCTGCTCAAGCCACACACAGAGGAGCCCCCAGCAGCTCTCTGATGCTGTGTATCCTAAAGTTGGCTTCCCAGATGCCACTTGAAAACACTACAGTCCAGCAGATGGTTTTTATGTTTCTTTCAAACCTGGCCTTGTCTCATGACTGCAAAGGAGTAATTCAGAAGGTAAGTACTTTGTCTCCCCTTCATACCATAAAACAGGGACTCAGTAAAATAATCCTTCTGGTCAAAGTTTATAGCTCAGTTTTTAGGATTTATTTATTATTATTTCAAGATAGTTTATTTTAAAGGGCTGTGAAAGGATTAAGAGGTTCTCTTTGTTTAAAGCCAGTTAATAAATGACACATGAAAAGGTGACAGAAGCTAGATGTGATCGTGCCATTTCCTTTTAGTTTTATTTTCTTAGCTTTTGGGTTGAAGGTTTTAGAAAGGCCACTCTCTTGCATTTATTGAGGATAATACAAGTAATATTCGGTCTTTAAGCAGACCAAACTGAGTAGTAACAATTTCAGTTCAGTTTACATTGACAAATGTTAAGGGGCTTATGAAATCATAGCCCCTGTGATCCAGTTAGGCTTAACTTCCTTATGACATTATAGATAATTTTATGAGGCTCTGGGACTCCACTTCAAAAACATATCACTGGTTTTAACTGTAGGGTACTTTTAAAGGGATGTAATGAGTTAAACGAAGTCTAGTACACTATGCTAGACTTCTGTAGATGTGTATAAGCAAAATCCTTAATTGAGAAAATCCCTTAAAATTCTTATCCTTCAAGTAAAAGAAAAAAAAAAAAGCACTCAAATTATTACACTAATAAGTAATAGATAATCTGATGACATTCAAATTTTAAGGGATTTTCTCAACTAAGGATTCTGTTTGTACACATGTAAAGATAGAATCTAATTGCACGGTGTACTAGAATTTGAACTCATTACATCCCTTTTAAAGTACCCTAAGGTTAAAACCAGTGTTACATTTTTGAAGTGGAGTCCTAGAGCCTCATAAAATTACCTATAATGTCATAAGGAAGTTAAGCCTAACTGGATCAAAGGGGGGCTATAATTTCATCCTTTTTTGTATCCCTTTTAAAGTAACCTAAGTTAAAATCAGTGATAAGAAGTGAAGTTTTGGAACTGGAGTTCCAGAGTACTCATAAAACTGCCTATTATGTCATCAGGCAGTTAAAATCTAATTGACAAAAAGGGACTATAATTTAGTAAACATATATATATATATGTTTTTAGATAGGTATTTATTTTTAATAAACAAATACATTTAAGAATATTTGGATGCAAGTGTGATCATTCTCCCTTTGGGCCAAATCATGCGAGTCCTTTTTGTTTGCTCTAGTTAGGAAATGCTGAGGCTCCTCTGTGGCATTAATTAATGGGCGCGGGCACTGACAGCTGGGCCTCTCCAGTAGTCACCTGTAGGCATAAGACAACAAAGCAGATGCTATTGTAAAGTTCAGGCTCCAAAACGTGTCATTTTTTTCTTACCATGGTACATTCTGTACATTCTACATGGGGTAGAGAATTATCTAGAAACATCTTTAGACTCAGGAAAAAGAAGGAGTACCCATAGCGTATTTGTATTTTAAAGTGCTGATAGGTACTTTATCACCGTTGTTAACCCTAAATTCAACACATGTTGAATCTATAAAATCATCAATTTGGGTTGAGAAATAAAGTAGATGTGGGTGACAGCAAATGCAGTTCAGAGTGGGCATGTAATTTTACAAGTTACATTGCTAATATTTCTGTAGCTCATTTCATTCTTATACTGAAGTCTTTTTCATAAAAATATTTATTTTATAGATTAAAGCCAACATCTTGGTTTAGGTCCAAGAGAACCTAGCAGACAAGCCAGAGTAGATAATTACAGAGAGAAAGATGAGTTATTTTGTGCAGTCATAAAAATTAAGTAATTATATTTTATTTTTAAACTGTACAATTGATTGTGGTTCTGGACTGTCATAGGCTTCTACTTGATGTTATACTTTGTGCTCATTTAGATTGTTCTAGACAATAATTTATTATCTTTTATATAGTTAAGTGTTGGTGGGGTTTTGTAGTAGGGCCTTTATTTGGAGGTTGAAATGTCTCTTACATTGCAAGTAATAGAGCTTTCTTAGCTACGTTTAATCTCCAGAAGGCAGACAAAAAGAGAAAACCCAAGAGTTCTGAGATAATCCCCAAACTGAATTGTCAGTCCTAAGTACTTGAGAGTTAACTGTAATATACTCCATCATGGGGAAAGAATTACTAGGAATTAACATTTAAGCACTGTTTTGCTCTTTTTCACTTATACCTGGAAATAATACAGATGGAGTATTTAGAAGTTATTGGAAGAAAGGAAAAATTAAAGTTGGGGAAAAGTATACCAGAATACTAGTTAATTGGCCACCGAAGGACAAGGAAAATAATGAAAAAGACTCAAGAAGAAAATAATGTTCTCTCTGTTTACCCACAGAGTAACTTCTTACAGAACTTCCTATCTCTCACATTGCCAAAAGGAGGGAATAAACATCTTAGCAATCTGACTGTTCTTTGGTTGAAGTTACTCCTGAATATTTCCTTTGGAGAAGACGGGCAGCAGATGATCCTGAGGCTGGACGGCTGCTTGGACTTGCTGACAGAGATGAGCAAGTACAAGCACAGGCGCAGCCCACACATCCCTCTCCTCATCTTTCATAACATCTGCTTCAGCCCTGCCAACAAGCCCAAGATCCTGGCTAACGGTGAGTGGATGCACACACACTTACACAGGTAGCTATTCATGTACCATTCAGATTATAACACAAAATAATTTTATAAATAATTAGCCAGGTTTCATTAAGCACCCACTGTGGGAGGCAGGGGCGTCAGGACTCAGGCATGGCTCCTGCCTTCCATGAGCTGTGTAGAGTCCCCTGAGGTTCACAGACCCTGGCATTGCAGTGGACGCACGGGGTGCAGGAGGTGGAAAGGAGGAGGACCAGCGGGCACAGGCACTCTGCCCTTACCTCCTGCTCCCTCCCCCCTTACTCTCCCTGTAACTCCCCCTCACTGCCTGTGTGTCTTTGAGCCACTGCTCAAAGTGCAGCCTCTCCCGAATAACACATTAAAATTGTAACCCTCAATTTGAATGCATTATTCCTCCCTCTTTTTCCTCCCTCACACTTTCTCTCCCTGTTTTATTTTTCCCCGAGTGCTATCAGATGCACTGTGTGTTCTCTGCGTTTTTCAGTCTGTTCTTAAGTCTTCCCACACTAGAACATAAGCTGTTACCGTGTCAAGATGATTTTGTCTATTTTGTTTACATTTGTCTGTAGTACCTAGAATTGTGCTCGCAGCTAGTAAGCACTCAACAGATGTTTGATGATTGAGAGAGACCCTGACCAGGAAGGAGAGTTCCCGGCCCAAGACTGAATGGTGAAATTAGCCTCACAAGGACTTCATTCTAAGTCGTAGGACAGATGGAGGCAAGGATTAGTGAGGATTCAGAAAAATTTTGAAGCCAAAAAGAGAATTGGAAAGATCTGAACTAAAAAGATAACAGGAATCTTCTTGGCCATTTTTGGTTGAAAACTTGTGTCCAGATGAGTAAGAAGTATATAGAAAACTCTTTGGCTCCAACCATGGTTGCCAATATTCTATGCTTGGCTTTTGTTAAGGAATATCAAGGGATGAGAAGAAAACCAACTGGCCTGTATTAAGCTAGACCTCCAAAGAACCATCCTTTTAAGAGAAAGAGGAATCACAAGTAAATTGGCCCCCCAACCCTCATCCACATAATTTTATAGTGAAGAAAAAGTATGAGAATGGGCACCACAGACTGCCCCTCATGGGGCTCTGCACCCAAGACATGTATAGTCTAAGTGGACCATGAACTTGGGTGCTTAGCAGAAGCAAAGTGCATCTGATGGTTGAAAGACGAGTTCATAGTAGGCCTCAGGGAACCTCCACAGCCCTTGTTTAGAAGAATTAACCAGTGCAAAATTAAAGATAACCCAGCACGAGGAAAAACATGGCAACATGAAGTAAGAGCCAGCAGAGGAAAAAGAAGACCAGCTTCTCTGTTCAGACTTTAAATATTGGAATTTATAATATACAAATTTAAAAATAACTTTATACCGTATTTAGATACATAAATGGCCAGTTTGAAACTTTTTTCAGGGAATGAGAAACTGGTAAGTTCAAAGATTTGAAAAGAACCAAACAGACCTTCTAGAACTGCACTGTGCAATATGATAATTCAGCATGTGTAGCTATTTACATTTAATGTAATTAAAGTCCCGTATTCAAGTTTTAGCTACATGTGGCTAGTGGCTGTCTTATGAAGATAGCACAGATATAAACATTTTATATTTCTATTACTGTAGGAAGTTGTATGGGCAACACAATTCTGGAACTTCAATAGCTAAAATTTAAAACTTATACATGTTTGGCAGCAAATTAGGTATAACAGAAGAGAGAGTCCAGGAATTAGCATATATATTAGAAAAATGTTCTCAGAATGCAGTGAAGAGCTAAAAAGACAAGGAAGAGTAAATAACAGTGCATAGCAGATACATTGGGACACTCTAACTGTATGTTTGATGAAGTGTCCTACAAGGAGATTGGGAATGAAAATGTTTGAAGAGATGGTGGCTAAAAGTCTTAAGCTGTTCTAAGACACTAGTAGATTGATTCCAGAGACTTAGATAATTCCAAGTAGATTAAAAAAAAAATTCATTCCTATACATAATAGTGAATCTGCAGAAAACCAAAGAAAAAAAGTTGAAATGGATACTTCCTTTGAAGAAAGTAACTTAGAAAAATTTATTCAAGAAAAAATAGAATGCAAGAAAGTCCAATGACTTTGTCAGCAATGTAGCCACATAGAAAGCCCTAGATCCAGATGGCTTTACCAGTGAGTTCTACCAAATATTTAAGCAAATAGTAATTGAAAGCACACAGACTCCCAGAGAGTAGAAAAAGGGAATCATTGATCATTTTGTGAAGGTAACAAAACCTTACAAGGACAAAGATGTTTCAGTAAATGTTTACTGGTTCTCCAAGGGTAAAGGGAATGGAATATATACTGAATATGTGGACATTTTATTGTTTATATATGTTAATATATAAAAATTTAACTGATATAAAGGATTTGGGTCATATAATTGTTAGAAATATGTTAATATATAAAAATTTAACTGATATAAAGGATTTGTGTCATGTAATTGTTAGAAATTTTGTGTGGTTATTTGATTTTCACGTAATAGTTTGATTTTGGCTGAACTCTCGTATCCATAGCTAATGTTTGGTTGCCATTCCATCGTGTGACAAGTGGTATTGCAACCTAATCTGCTCTTTTCATAATAAATTTATTGTCATTAAATCTGATAGTAATATATTGTTAAAACCATTTCTCACTCCTATGCAAAATATATGTATAAAACCAGAACCTCTCTCAGCTTTACCACTAGATCAGCCTTGATTTGTAGCGTTTGTTGATTTTTGTGCCATAAATACTGTCACTCTGACAACTCACTGTAACTGCTAACATGACACCCTAAACTTAATTATATTAAGAAAGGCAGCAAATATTCAAAACACATCATTTTCTAATTATTTAACATTTTACTATTACCTAGTCGCTAAAGCTTACTAGTATGTTTATGTGGCAGTTTATACCTATTTATTAAACTTGTTTTATGTGCTTTTTTGTAGTATACATGTTATACTTCACAATAAAATGGGTTTTTTAAAAACAACCGGTCCACTTGCATTATCAAAAGGGGCATTACATTAATTGACCTATATATATGTGTGTGTATGTATGTATATAGTTATACACTTTATTAAAAATTTTTAAGAAATAGTAACTTGAGGGAATTATGGTATAATCTTAACTTATATCATAGCCATTATATATTCTGTGTGTTTGGAATAATATATAAAGACATTACTTGGAACACAAAGAAATTACCCTCGCCTTTGAGGATGGTATTCCAACGAGTATCATTTGTATCCATAACCTTATGATAAATTACATCTAATAACTGTCTATATGGCCTAGTTATGGGCGGGTTAACCAACAACACAGGAAAACCAAAGAGCACCAGATAGTGCAGATGAAATGTTCAGGCAGTAGGGGGCAGTGTTGCAGGAAAATTACTGCCCCCACCTTCATGTCACACAAGTCAAGTTCACTTTATGGAGGAGCTGGTGTGTGTGTACATGAAATATTTAAAATCTCTTAAAACTAAAAAGAACCAAATAGTACTATTTAAATAGAAATTGTGTTTTAATTATGGAATCTTTCACCCAGCCTACTATGTATTATGTCCTTAAAGTTTACTAGCACTGAGACTGGAATATTACCAGTGAGCAAAAGCGGGCCTTGCCCTTGAAAAAGTTACAATTTTAGTGAATGCATTCCCATGGGGGTGGAGGTAGCTAATTATACAGAGAGCAAGTTCCCAATGACACATTTTACCCTTAGAATGCAAC
Organism: Loris lydekkerianus; assembly: GCA_963574355.1. Classification (NCBI taxonomy): domain Eukaryota; kingdom Metazoa; phylum Chordata; class Mammalia; order Primates; family Lorisidae; genus Loris; species Loris lydekkerianus. The sequence continues at coordinate 9,139 of CAUYPK010134725.1, forward strand.
ATATTTTTAAAATCACAGTTTAGAGAGAAAACAATTCCATAAAATTGAATGATATATAAAAGTAGTTACTTTTACCAGGAGTATATACCTTGTGCATTGCTATCCTTTAAAATCCCTTTGTCCTCTGACGCACATAAGTTTCTCTAAAATATTGAATCCTTTTTAAAAGGATTAAGCAGTATGGTATTTCTTAATCATCATTTTATGGAGTAGCCCATGCTGTTAATGTTTATAGTCTTTTTTTCTTATGAAAGCGTGTCTATTTTCTTACTTGCCAAAATGTTAGCTATAATTGAATAACTCACTAATATAACTTGTCATGCACTTATTTTTGTACTCTTTCAAAAAATATGCCTTCATTGAATTCAAGCCAAAAAAAAAAAAAAAAAAAAAACTGAGGCAATTCAGCTTATCCTTCTATGCTTGTTGAAAACAATGTTTTGGGGTTGTCCTCCTACATACCACATGGTGGAAGATTGATTCTTCCACAGTCTAATGATACCAACTTTGTATGTATATTTTAATGGGAAAAAAGGATGCATCTGACTAGTTTAATATAAAAATACAGTGTGACATGGTGGACTAAACGTTTTAAAAACTGTGTTTATTTTCAGAGAAAGTCATTGCTGTACTAGCAGCCTGCCTGGAAAGCGAGAATCAAAATGCTCAGAGGATTGGAGCAGCCGCACTTTGGGCTCTGACTCACAATTATCAGAAGGTCGGGGTTTTAGTCCTTGTTACACTTGGAGTGGAAACCATTGGACCTCTTAAGGATCTCAGAAGCATCAGAGCAAAAGAAAAAAAAAATGAAGTTAAATACTAGTGTTTTCTTGTTTATTTTTTTTCCTTTAATCATTTCAACAAAAGTCGCTGGTCAGAACAGTGTCTCTTTTAAGAGTTTTTCCTGTGTTGTTTTTTTTTTTTTTTGAGGAAGTCTCTTGATTTCCTCATCTTGCAATTTTAGTATAGATTGTTTCTTCTAAAAGATGTGTCAAAGGAAAATGCATCTTGAAGAAAATTGAATAACAAAGTTTTATCCAACTATGATTCCCTTTTCTGTAGAGTATCACATCACTGAGTTTTTAATCAGCTCGGTTTGGTCAGCCTGCCTCACAGGGCCTGCCTGGATGACAGCAGGTGGGGTCTGTACTTGTGTCTCCTCTCTGGCCTTTTATCGCATACTTCTAACTCCTGAGAGAAATACCCACAAGTATCTGGTGGTTAAACAGCAGCCAGATGACAGTGTCAAGAAAGACGTTTCGGAATGGTTCTCTCTGCCGGCTGGCCCTGTCTGTGCTGATTGTTCCCCCACGGGCCGAGACTACTGTGTCCTTCTTGCCTGGCTGTCCGCAGAGCTGAGCACAGGATTTGGCACTTTGTATTAATTCAATAAATACTTGTTGACCAAGTAGCCAACTGCTAATATTTGGTAAACTTGACCTGAAACGTGAGGCGTGCCAGAATATGAAATACTGAAACTAAGGTTGACTAGTTTAAAATAGCAAATAGAGATTTGGTGGGGAGGAGGAGCATAAGAGAAGAGAAGAAAGAACATGGGCAGTGGAAAAGGAATCAAGGTAGGTGGGTGGAGGATGTGGGTGCGACGTTGGAATGTGTAGGGGGATCAGCATAGTAGGGTGAACTAAGATAAGTGTTTGTAGTTACATTAATGTGTTTTGTAATATCCTGTTTAATGCTGTAGCTAGCAATGGGCAGCATTAGTATTCCTCCACAGACTTAAGACATGGAAATAAATCTAATTAATGGATTGTTCTATATTATCTCCAGGCAAAACCAACTTTGAAAAATCCTTCCATCAAACGAAGAGTAGAAGAAGCATATTCCTTAGCAAAGAAAAGTAAGTTTCAATATTAAACAGATTATAGTTAAGCTTGGAAGCTATTACATAAATTCTCTTATTAATGAGATTTTTGGACAGGTCACAAAAAAATGACCTGTTTTTTCTACACTATTTTACTAGGATTTGAGGGGCTACTTTGTCAAAGCATTATAAAATAGGCCAATATTTGTTCTGTACTTTTTATTATATCATTTTTTAAATAATAAGGTGGTCTACTAGAAGGAGGTTTCAGGTACAGTACTTTTTTAAAACACGTCTGTGATCTTTCTCCAAATCATTTTATCCACATACTAAATTTCCTTTGCCAGTGGCAACCACTATGCTAAAAGTATGTTCTTAGGTGATAAGAATTGGGCCCAATTAGAATTAACCTTGAACAAAAAGTTTTGATCTAATATCAGGGAGTTAAATTATAATCTTCCAAGAGTAACTCCCATTGCCCTTAAATCCATGTACTTCTACGATCTGCTCATATGAAGAGGGTTTTCTTTTCAAAGTGCATTACTTGTTTTGAGTGACACCAATTATCAGTGAGCATTATCCTCTTAACATTTAATATGTTAAGACATTAAACTCTTGTCTTTCCTGTCCTGTAATAGGTTTGTTGTTTATTAATTTGTGTTTTATAGTCTGATTTTTTAAAAGCAAGGGAGGTTTTGTTTGTTAGCTGTGACTATAAATTTCTGGAGCCAGTGAATAATTAAATTACAATAAAGTTTATGCTTTAGGAGGGATGGTACATAAAGAAGAATAATGGCATTCATTTAAGACTGTAGTTAATGGTGTCCATTATAGAAGAAGCATTTTTTTTTTAATACTCTTTGGGTAAACCATTAATAAAAAAACATAAATTTTATAACTTTAATCTTTTTAATGTAAAATATTCTTAGAATGCTATTCCATCAAGAACTTAAATAGAGCTTTCAGTTATGCATAAATCCTATTAGTATATGTTTGTGTGTATATATTTATTCTTAAGTGTAGTAGTAAGTTTGATAATCTAGTATTTCTACACTCTTATTTTCAAACCTAAGCTCTCCAAAACTCAGAAGAAAATCCTCTGAATGCCTACTATATGAAATGTCTTGAAAACCTCGTGCAGCTCCTTAACTCTTCCTAAGTGCCAGATGCTACACCCTGAAGCTGACAGCCACCAACAGGGGAGCTAAACTTGGAGCCAGCTTTTGGACTAGCTGTTCCCGGCAGACATGCTAACTCTCTGCAAGGTGTTGATCGCCTTCTTCCCTATGAGGCACAGAGCTGATGACAGTGAAGAAGTGGACACCCCGGTGCTGTCCATACACAGCAGCTCCTCAGAAGTCATAGCAACTGAAGAGAGGTGATGGATAAAGGCATAGAAAGTTCTGAGATCATAAATACCCTTTTTATATGCAGTTTGCTTTGTGAAAATCTTATTTTATACTTATTTAATAAAATAATATTTTTAGAAACAAAAATTAACTAATGCTGCTTATGGACTTCAATGTATCTCATGAATATTAATTTTAGGAATTGAAAGAAGGTATTTTTTGGGGGGTTGTTTGTTTGTCTTAAATTTTTGATGTAAAATTTTGGCTCCTGTTGCTACAAATCCTTATTGACAAACCTTTATGTAGGGATCTATGTGTGTAAGTATGTGATTTTATGAGGATTTTTCTTATGCAAGTCTTAGTGGTAACTCCTTCCTACATGGCTTATAAATTGATGACATTTTTAATTTTGCCTTTTAGCTTCTATAAAGCTATATAATAAAGAAGGAAGAAATAGAGTTGTGGTCCTATAGGCCTGGGTTTAAATTCTAGCTCAGCCTAAAACAGCATGAAGAATAAAACTGGGGAAAGTGCAGGAGGAGCAAGCTCTGTAGAGTGATGCTGTGTTATTTAATTCTCAACCAGCCTATAGTTTTGAACTCAATACTTTAAAAAAATCAGTTTGTACTAATTACTTTCAGCTATTTCCCAACACTTTTGAAGGTGAGAAAATTCTCTAACAAAAATAAAAACTGAAATGTATATATATCTGTGGGTATGTATATAGACATATGTAATGTATAGTGTAGCATGCATATGTACAGATAGACACACTCATTTAGAAAAATGTTTCAAGGAAAAGTTTTAATAACTGACTTATGGTTAAAAAGGAAAGAAAAAATATCCTTTTTGTTAAATGTTATTAACAGATTTCTAACATCAGTAAAGTAAGCCCTGTATTGTTACTTAAGCTAAAAGCAGGAAAACAAAATATTTATTAAATATTGTAATAGAAGCAGGTAAGTCTGTAGCACACATATTGAGGAATTATTGATTAGATATCTGAAAAATCTATGAAGCCCAGAAATTTCTGAGCAGCACAAGTTAATTTGAAGTATTAAACATTCCAATATGCTAGAAAATTCACCAATTCTAAGAGTGGGAATGCTATGAATTATGTCTCCCTTTTCTCTTGGTTTCTTCTGTTCTAAGCATTTTTCTTTTCTTTTTTCTTTTGGAGAGACTCACTTGGTTACCCTGGGTAAGTGTCATGGTATCTTAGCTCACAGCAACCTCAAACTCTTGAACTCAAGCGACCCTTTTACCTCAGCCTCCCAAGTAGCTGGAACTACAGACACCTGCCACAATACCCCACTAATTTTTAGAGGTGGGTCTTGATCTAGCTAAGGCTGGTATCCAACTGATGAGCCCAGGAAATCCACTTGCCTCAGCCTCCCAGAGTGCTGGGAGTATGGGCATGAGCCACCATATCTGACTTCTAGGCAGTTTTCTTAGTATTTTCTTGTAGGCCCTCACTGCTGTATGAATGAGATAGATTTCCTTTTAACCCCTATTTAAAGAGTTCTTTTTATGTCCCAGGCATTGTTCTCAGAATTCATTATTTACTCTGTCTTCTGCTAGAATACTAGCATTGTCCTTAGCTTAGAGGATAATGAATGGTGCTCAGAGTGGTTAGGTAGCATGCTGACTGGTGAGTAGCACAGCTGAGATTGGCACCCAGAACAAGTGCTATTAAGCCTTCATTTTTTTTTTTTTTTTTTTAACCACACGGCTATTCTGCCTCTTTTTTAACCCACATTGAAATGCTTGTTTCTGTGTTTAGATCTTATAGATAACTGCCACTTTTCTACAAAAATCTGGTCTCTTCCAGGGAGTGGCCATTTTCATTGTGGGTCAGTGATTTATTCACATGTCAGAGCATGTGGTGATGCATCTTCTTTTTTGAATCAGGAACAATTGTAGCTAATTATTTTCCTTAGTCTACAGTAGTCTGAGAAGTGGAGATTTCTTAACCTAGTAGTCAGAACCATCTTCCTGCTGAAAGAATCCCAGGAGGCCTGCAGATATGAAAAAAGGAGGGGGGTAAGGACTTTAGGAAAACTTGCACTTGCATCTGTTGGCACCTGGGACCGTGCACCTCAGGGGCCTGCAGCAGCTAAATGCTGGGCAGCAGGTCCTTCCCATCTGAGTCTCTGGACTGTGTTCATGAGATAGTGAGGATGATGTTCAAGCAGGAAGTCGTGAGGTAACTGTCCCAGAATTTTAGAGCTGCCATGCCTCCACGTTGGGGGCCACCAACATCAGAATCCCCTGGGATGCTAGTGGAAATGTAGATTCCTGGGCCCACCATTCCAGGCCTATGTCTAGAAGAATTCTTAGCAAGTTTCTCATGGATTCTGCCCACAATTTGAGAACCACTGATTAAGTCATCTGATTTTGTAGAAAACTGCCTAGAACAGCAGTTTTCAACCTGTGGGTCGCACCCACGGGCACTGTATTAAAGGGATAACAGTATTAAGAAGGTTAAGAACCACTGGCCTAGAACATGAAAATGACTTAATATCACTTAACTACTTAGGGATGAAATCAAGGCTTGAATCTGGATTTCTTGAATGCCAATCAAGTATTTTCTCTTTCACACGTATTCCAGTTTACACAAAGATCCAGAAAATGGGTGGAGGGAACTAGTTCATACCTGATGGTCTTCAGTTTTTTCATTTCCTAGCATTTGTGATCAGTTGGGTTAGTGTTTGTGTGGAAGCACATAAAAGCTGTGCCATGTCCGACATGAAATAGACATGGATGCTGAAGCTTCTGGATTTCAGACCTTGAGCAGTTTGGGGAAGGAGGCAGCCATTCATTTTGAAAACAGGAAGCTAGTAGGAGAATAGTGTTAGACCTTAGCAAGACCCTCTTCCCACTCTTTCTAAAAGCGCTTTCAGAAATGAAAAGCTAAATGTACTTTTCTTTGGTGTTCTGTGAAGAATAGAGCAAAGTACATGATCAGAAGCTTTTGAAGAGAAGGTAGACAAGTGGTCAACAAACATGAATGGCCCACATCATTAGTCAAAACCACAGTGAGATGCCACCTTACTTAAACAGAATGGCCTTTATTATAAAGTCCAAAAACAGTAGATGATGGCATGGATGCAGAGAAGGGAATGCTTTTTACACTGTTGATGGGCTGCAAGTTAGTACAGCTCCCATGAAAAACAGTATGGGTTTTCCTCAGATAATGGGAAGTTGACCTACCATGTGATCAAGCAATCCTACTACCCAAAGGAAACAAAGCCATTTTATCAAAAAGACATCTGCAGTTGAATGTTTATTACAGCACAATTCACAATTGCAAAGATGTGTTATCAACCCAAATGTGCATCAATTCATGAGTGGATTAATGAAGTGTGGTATGTGTATGCCAAGGAGTACTACTCAGCCATGAAGGATGACTCAATGCTCTTTGCAACAATTTGGATGTAACTGAAGACCATTATATTAAGGGAAGCATCTAAAGAAAGGAAAAACAAACACCACATGTGTGCACTATTACAGTAGAACTAACCAGTGAGCTCGCATGTGCATAAGGGAAGTAAAACTTAACAGAATTCAGTGGGGGGATGAGGGGAAGGGGACGGGTGAAAACCTACCTAACAGGCACAGTGAACTTTCTGGGTGACGGGCACACTTATAACTTGTAACTGTGACTCACACATTATAAAAGTGATCCATGTAACCAGAAATATTTGTACTCCTATAATAATTTGGGAAAAAAATAAAAAGCATGGAGCAAAAAGTAGAAATTTGCTTATTTAACTCCACTATAACTTTTCTTTGGTGTTCTGTGAAGAAATAGAGCAAAATACATGATCAGAAGCTTCTGAAGAGAGGGTCTGCTGCTTGACCCATGACGTTCCTCAGATCTGGTAGAGTGATGGATAAGAGAAATGATGAATGTCCCTGCTTTTGCCATATCAGGTCTACCTGCACTTATCCCAGGGAATAAGAGTGGAGGCCTCTAGAATCAACCTTGGCCTCTCCACTGGAACTTGTGTGGAGCCTGAAACAGGCTCAAGTCTGTTTCTACAGGTAATTGAAGAGAAGATAGACAAATGGCCAACAAACATATGAACAGACCTTGTGCATTCAGTGAGAGGACTGAGCATTTAACACAGTGCCTGGTCCATAGTTCTCCCTTAAATGTTATCAATTATTAGTGTTGTAAAATTCTCAGATCTGTTTAATTATTTTTATCCTTGCAAACCTACTCCCTTTGGGGAGGGGAAATGCTCAGAGGTGAGTTCGGCTATGAAAACTAAGGTTCCAACATTCTGAAAAGATTGTCGGCTCCTGATGGAGATGTGTGCCAGTACTGTGCACATATTCAGTGAATTGTTACTGTGAACCCAAGTCTCACCAAGCACTGCACACAGGTATTAAATACACCTGGGGATTTCGTACATTTTAGGGTTCTGCTGGTCAGGTTGCCTTTGTGAAAATGGAAAATTCACAAAAGCATAATCTTTCTAGCCAAAAGAAAATCTTAGCCTAAAGAACCTATCATTTTCTTCTATCTGTTGACCTATTCCAAAGAGTAAAGGGAATGGATGATAAAATTTATTATTTTGGTGAATTAGGAAACTTAGTTTTGGAGAGTTTACAGTTGATTCTTCCTAACTTGAGTTATTCCTCATAGGAAACTCCTTACATAACTCAAGTAATAAGTCATTTGGGACTGAGTGAAACTGCATTGGGCCTTGAGACTTGGGATGTGAAAAAGGACCTTGCCAAGACTCCAAGAACTCTGAGATTTGGCAGCAAACACACGAGGAGCTCAGTGTGATCTTGTTTTAAATGTTCCCAATAATGTTCATCTTTGTGTTTTGTTTGCTTTTTCCATGTTTGAGAAATCTACTTCAGAAAAAAATCTATTTTAGAGCCATGTTTTACAAAAGATCCACATGTTGTCACTCCATAATTTTCCCTTTAATTTTGCATGAAAAATTTCTCTTTTGCATATGAGAAAAATATGTTAACATAGATTCCAAGGAAAATTTTGTTTATGCATCTCTCCTTTTTTAGTAGCATCTTTACCTGTGTTTTTCCTTTGCTGATGGTTGTGCCTTTGGAATATCCACCTCCCTTTTGGGTTCATCTGGGCAACAATACCTAGCAATTCGGTAGCAGATTGCTTGCAGTTTTTTGTAAATTCTGGAAACATTATTTCTTCAAATCCTTTATTAAAACATTTGTTTTCTTTGGTTTACCATGGAAAGAGATTATAAAATGAGAACTTAATTTTTAATTGTTTTCTGGCCATATTTATAAAGATTAGATTGCCAAGAATCAGTTTATGGGCATAATACCTGATACAAAGTTTCCTTCTGTGTCTGCTAGGAAAAGCCTCAGTTTCATAAAATAGAAAGTCCAAAGTAATGATTTCAGTAAAAGAAGAATTTTTGCCCCACATTCAGGAAACCAACACTTGGGCAGTCCATTGCTTGTGTCCTCAGGGACCCTCCTGTCTCTGCACACCTCCCTCAGCGAGTTACCACTGGGAGGCAGAAAGGTAGAAAGGACTTCTGCAGCTGCTCTCTGTTGCCCTTTTATGGACTCCTGTCAGAAGATTGGTTCAACAACTTGAGCTGATGTCTTCTTGGACAGGACAGCATACGATCATTCAGAGCTGCAGGGAAGGTTAAGAATTGTCGTCCCTCCTGGGCACACTGCAGGGTCCAGTGGTGCAAGCAGAGAAGGGAGGAGGTGTCCAGTTAGGCAGCTGCCGGTCTACCCATGTTCTACTTGATGTAAGAGAAAAAACACAATATAATTAGAAGTAAAAGTATTATCCTCCCAAATAAAAATTAAGGAAGATTAGGTGCTTATTGAATTGATTCGATGTCCATTTAGACTCTGTGATTTGTTCTTGTCACATTCAAAGTCATAAAAGCGTCAGAGAAAAGAATACGGTGATGTTCCAGTACAAAGTCAAAACCCTATGTAGAGTTTTTCCTCATGACGTGGAAGCGGCAACTAGCAGGGGCTATGTGATTGTCACAAAGAAAGGAGGCAGGGAAGGTGCGGTGCTTCATTTCAGCAAACTACCAGCATTCTCCAGGACAGTAATTTAAGACTGGCTGATTTTATGAAACAAAATTAGTTGAAAACATTTTTAAAAACAAATACCTTTATATTTTATTTCAAATATATAAATGTGTACTTATTGTCCTAAGGGTTGAAGTATTTTTTGATTGTAATTCTTTTATTGGTGTTAATACTGTATTTTTGTCATAAATCACACCTAATGCATTTGGACAATTTCCAGTTTAAGTTTCTGAAAGTGGAACAAACACCACGGCACTAAGCAATCCAAACCAACCTCTTCCAGATATTTTAAAATTTCCTTCAGGAATTCTTCCAGATTTCTACTATTGGTGACTTGCCACCTCAGATTCAATAGCAATTTTTAAGTGATTCCTTGTTATCAGTTCTTTGCAAAGCATTCAACTTAGTTCTTATAGAAACAGTTATTTTTCTTCCCACTTCTGTCATTAATATTTCACTAATAATTCCATTAATGTGGCTAAGTGGTATGAATGACTTAGGAACAAGCACAAATCTCAGTAAGCATGAAACTCACTGATACAAACCAGAGAGAGGCCTGTGCAGGCAAATGACCCACTACCCAGCCCAGCTCCACGCTCCTGTGTTCTGGCATCACCACGTGTTTTATTGAGAGGATAGAAAATTGTTTAGCCTTAGCAAATCCATCTTGTGTTGGTTAATTAAGACAGGCTAAGTGATTCTATAAGGTTTTGAGATCTCTTCACACTTTAAACTTCCTTGTTTTGTGTGGTTGCCCCTTTGCTTGGCTCCCTATTATTAGAACAAAGGGGGTTTCCTGAGGATTGGTGTACTTGCTCAGAGGTGGTTCTCTGCTCCCCTCTAGCACTGTCTTCAGCGTCCTTCCCACGGTGTGCCCACACCCCCTTCACGTTTCCATCACTGCCTATTGGAAAGGCCAAAATGAGATGTCACCTCTCCATGAAGCTGTGTCAGATTGCCCAGCTGGGAGGAAATTCTTTACTCTGAATTTCCACAACCACTTTAGTTTTTAGTTTAGTTTAGTTTTGCCTTTTATATCATTTAGCCCTTTTGCCCTTGCATTATGCTGATTTACATATAGTCATTGTTCCCTCTGGCTCCATAAAGACTGACCTTTGGGGTTGCAATTCCTGCCTTTCTGGATGCCTGGCTCAAAGCAGGTGTTCAATTTATATTTATTATAATTGGATGAATGCATGTGGAAAATGCTTTATCAGTAAAAGCTATAGAATTTCATAGTGTAAGTTGGGCTCTAAATCCTATTGACTTTTTCAAAATATGCAAAACCATAAATGTTCCTTTTATGAAAAAAGATTTTTGTTATAAATAGAAAGCAAAGAGTACTGCTTAAAGACACTTAAAAATTCTTAGATGCTTTTACAGTTCAGTAGTAGAGGAATGGTTATGATCTGAAAATGTAATTAGCACCCAAATGAAACATGACAATCTGAACTTTTAGGGACCATTGCTTACTAGGAAACTTAACTGGGGATGTTCTTTTTAGGGGTTAAATATAGGTACCAGCTTTTCAAAAATAGAACAAATTCTGAAAATCATATAAGCTGCATCTCCAACAGCATGCAGAGAACAGAAGCCAGTTCTGTCACCCGTGCTGTGCGGAAGGCACAAACCAGCAGACGACATGTCAGCTTCCTTCCAGTTCCTGCCTCATAAGTGTTCATGTTTAGCAGCAACAGGCACGGTAGGAACCTGACTTTGACTAAAATAAATGGGACACTGTTTTCCTTGCAGAAAAAGAAGGGAGGGCATACTGGTAAAGGCTGAAAGGAAACTTAATAACTTCACAATGAAAATTGGTGGAAATGCTCATCCTGTTGGTACCATTCCCACAGGGACCAGCACCTGTCATTGGATCACTGAGGTCTGTGCTTACTTCTTAGCAGCAGCTGATTATGCAGAGCTAGTTCCATCTGCCTCTCCTGGGTGGTGACTTGGAGTTTTATCCCAAAGAAGGAAGCTTTGAAAGTACAGAGTCTGATTCACAACTGGTAGATCCAACATGTATACAGGTAGCATTAGCTGTGTGCAATGTATAGATTTTAAATGATGTGAGGCTGGTACTCACCAAGATTCTGAACTCTCAGGACTGCCAATTCCTCTCCCCAAACTCACTCCTAGGATGGAAAGAGAATAGTGACAAACCACCTGGGTCAGGGGGTTGCCGCTGGAGCTGCTGTGTTGGGGTTGGAGGGTGTATGTTTGGTGAGGAGCTGATGACAGCCCCGCAAGGCCATGTTCAGGAAGACACAAGGTCTGGGGGGTCTGCTTGCTTCTCCCAGCCATTGCCTTGGAAAAAATAGGACGTGGCCCTGGTAGTTTAGATTACTGACCCAGGTGTTCTCTTGGGCAAACTCAGAAACCCCGTGCTGGTAGGGAGCTGACAGAAAGGATGGGGCTCACTGATGTCCTTTAGGTGCTGAGGCCCTGCAGTCTCAAGGTGTCTCTTCCTAAGGCTCTTCACAGGGAGAGCAATGGGTGAGGGCCCGGCGGGTCGGTCGCAGGTGGCTAGCTCTCAGTGATCAGTGCCTAAAACTCTCCATTGCAGGCTTATTCACCACCTGTTCCCACCTCTTGTTCTCTCTGGGACTGGACGTCCGCTATGACTATTTGCCAGATAGTCCCCAGGGAAATGAACTCACTGCTAAAACAACGAGATGTTTGAGGAGTGTACCATTTCAAAAGGAAAATAGCATACCGGAAATACATTTCAAAAAGGAGCAGAAATACTGAAACAAGTAAGTCAAGCATTTAAAATAGGTCAAAGTCATTGAAAAAGATGGAAGAAATTAAAAACATAAACCCCAAATAAGAGAACATAAAACGAGAGCAAAAAATATGTGCAGCAAACATAAAAGTTGAAAGACAGACTCCAGTAGGCAGAGCAAATAATACTGGGTACAGCTGAGTTATGAATTAATGAATTAGAGAGCAAGATCGAGGAAATCTCTGAAAATTAGGTGTATGGTAAGTAGGAACAATCACCTCAGACTGAAAACAGCCCCAATGACTATCAATGAAAAAATGGATGAATAAATTGTAGTATATTTAAGCAATGAAATATTTCTGAATAATGAAAAATAATAAAAGGCTGATAAATACAGCATCATGCGTAAATATCAAAATCATTAAATGAGCAAAAGAAGTCTTACACAAAAATGATACATCCTGATGCTTCCACTTGAGTGAAATTTAGTAATAGGCAAACTCTGGTGACAGAAGTCAGCAGTGGTCGCCTGTGGGTCCTGGAGAAGTGGGATGTTGATTGGGAAACGGCACAAAGCAGCCAGGCAGTTCTATGTCTTAATCTGTGATGTCCTATATCTTGGTCCAGATTATGGCAGCATAGGTGTTACCGTATGTAAAATGTCTTAAAAATTGTGTGAGGTTGAAGTAAAAAATAAAAGGAGGAAAAACAAATGTAAATAAAATTGATAATGAAGGAGCTCAGGAAATTTCACCCCAAAATATGACTCCTTGATATCGAGAGTATTTTGAATTAAGGACCCTTGGAGATCAACAAGCCTTGGAAGGGGCTTTCCCTGTTTGTTCATAAGAAACTAGACCCATTAAAAGAATCATTTCCCCTCCCTTTCCCTCCCTGTTATCTCAATATCTTACACAAAAGAAGATCAAGAATGCAGCCAGAGCTGGCCCAAATCATTTTAAATATACCTCTCAGGTTAATTTCATTTCCAAATAGAATCATTTATAAGTTAATCTGCACTCCCTTCATTCATTTCCCAAGTATCTGTTTATCCTCCCTAATAAAAATGTATCCCCCTAAACAGAATTACCTCTATTCCTCATCCCTTCCTCCCCTCTACAGTGAGGATGTGTGCTTTTCTGGACCCCATTGGCAAATTGGGCAATCACTCTGTAATTCTCCCTGTGTGCTTGGTAAATACATCTTTTTCTCTTATACATCTGCCTTATTATGAGTTGATCTTTCAGCAAACCTTCAAGGGTGAAGGGGAAGTTTCCCCTCACCCCTGCAATATGTTGTCAACTAATATTCACATAAATAAAATTGACTTTAAAAAATTAAAGAGATAATGTGACTACAATGATAAAAGATTTAATTCACCAGGAAGATGTGGCAATTTAAAACATGCATGCATTACATAAAATAACCTCAAAATATATGAAGCAAAAACTGGTAGAATTAAAAGGGGAAGTTGGTGAATCTCCCATCACAGGAGTGGCCTTCAACACATGCTCGTGATAACAGACAGGTAGAGCAGGCAGAGACTCACAAAGGATATAGAAGACTCGAATAATACAGTTGATAACCTTGACCTACTGGGTATATCTAGAGTTCTACAACCAAAACTTAGGACACATTTTTTCTTCATTTACAGTTATCAAGTACTAGGCAACAAAGTCTCAGTGAATAGATCTATATAGACCAAGAACTTTTACTGATCCAATTAAATTAAAAATTATTAACAGCATAAGTGAAGTATCTTCACATATTTGGAAATAAAAAGACACACTTCTAAAGAACCTAAAAGTTACAGGAGAAACCCCACACAATGGAACTTTACTGAATGATAATGAAATTACTAAACTTAAAGACCTATGGAGATGCAGTAAAAGTGAAAGTTTTCTCACTTTTTTATCTTTGGAGAAATTTTAGCTTTAAATCTGTATAGAAGAAGAAAGTCTCAAAATTAATGAGCTAAATTATGTCTATTTCAAAAAGTTTGAAGGATAAAAGAATAAGCCTAAATTAAGTTGAAGAGAAATTTTAAAAAGGAGCAGAAGTCAATGATATGTAATCAAAGGCACAAAATATAAAATAAAATAAAAAAAAACTTGGTTCTTTGAAAAATAGCAGCAGAAAAATTTCTCCCCCAAATAATCAACTGAAAAAATCAAAAAGACAAATAATATAATGATTGTACAGATAAAATAGAAATTAAAGAAATACTTGTAGAATATTATCAACAATTGTATACTAGCAAATTTGCAAGCATAAATGGATAAATTCTTGGAAAACATAATTTACCAGTAATGACATAAAAAATAATAAACTTAAGTAGTCCCATAGCTATTAAAGAAATTGAAGAAGTGATTATAATCTTCTCACAAGGAAAATAAAAGACAGATGGTTTTACAGGCAAGTTCTAATAAACATTCAAAGAATGTATCATCTCCATTTTATTCAAACACTTCACAATTAGAGGAAGAGGGAATGATACCAATTCACTCCCCCAGGACAGCATAGCCTTTATACCAAAACCAAATCAAGACAGTATGAGAATGAAGAAGTACAGGTCCATATTTTTATGAATAAAGAGACAAAAGCCCTAAGTGAACAGTGTATAAAAAGCAGGGGTGGGGGGGGATCACATATACTTAACTCAGTGTGTGTAGAAAAGTACTTGATAGTATTCTGTTATGATTAATGATAAAAAGAAACAAAAGATATCTTTAAAAAGGAATGTGTTTAAAAACAGCTTAAAGCAGCATTATTCAAAATAGGGGAAAAGTGAAAGTATTCCCTTACAGAATGCCAGGAGGAAATCCACTCTCCACAGTTCCATTCGCATTGTGTTGGAAGTGCTGTGCAGTGCAGTCGGTAAGAACAATAGGAGCATAAAGATTAGAAAGAAGAAATTAAAAGGTTTTTTGCAGATAACACACGTACTTATACAGAAAAATCCAAGCTATTTAAGGTATTTTAAAAATCAGAGTTTAGCAAGGTGACAAGAATTGAAATCAGTTTCATTTCTTTACACCAAAAGCAGCTAAGAACATATTTTAAAAGAAAACATCACTGACTGTAGTGATGGTGAATATAATGTACCAAGCAATAAATCTAACTAAGAACATGCACTTATCTAAAATATGCATGTTTATTAAGAAGTATCAAAGAGGCACAGAAGTGTAGAATGATACCGCAGGTGCGGAGAGGAAGAAGTGGCAGAGGATCTCATCCAAAGATGGCTGAGTTAGTGTCTTCCGTCCCACCTACTTTTCTTAAAAAGTGTAAGAGTCTTTGATAGGTAGTACTACCATCCCCCGGAGTGGGGTCTGTGATTATGACTTTGACAGAAAGGATGCAATGTCATGTTCAAGGTTGGCTTCCTCCTGGTTTCTGGTGTTGTGGGACAGCTAGGCAGTCCGGTGAGGAGGCTGTGAGCAGTTCTGGGTGGCAGCTGTAACTGAGTTTCCAGTGGACAGCTAGCTTCAACCACCAGAGGCGTGAGTGAGGCAGCCTCCACATCCATGATTTCAGCTCCCAGACCTGGAGTCTCCTCAGGCGTTACGTCTTCCCAGTCCAGGGCCCAAATGTCATGACTCAGTGAGGAACCCGGCTGCTGAGCACTCTCTGGACACTGACCTGTGAAATCTCTGAGCATCACAAGCTGATTGTTCCTTCCTATTATTAAGTGTCAATTCTTCCCAAATTGCATGGTAGATTAATTCCAATCAAAATGTCAACAGGATATTACTGTAGAATTTGATGAAATTATTCTGAAATTTACATGAGGTTATATCTGGAACAACCAGCATTCGTATGAAGAGGAATGGCATTAGAACTTACTATGTTAATTAAAATAGTCTGATATTGGGGCAGGAATAAGCAAAACATTTATGGAAATTTAAGATACGAATAAAGTGGCATGACAGATCAATGGGGAAATGAGGGACTATTTAATAGAATAAGAATATCATCCATGGGGGAAAAGATGAAATCAGATTTTTTTCTTCACAACCTCTGCAAAATTCAACCCCAAATGATTAAGAATGCATATGTTAAAAATAAAACATTAACACTTTCAGTAGAAAATATTATATTTTAGATAATAAGCTAAGAAAGATTTCTTCGGCAAGATTTTTTAAAAGCATTGACTATAATAGACTAGATTGACAAATTATATATAAAATTAATAACTTAATTAAAATACATAAAGAATTTTAAAAATAAGTTATAAATTGGGAGAAGACATTTGTGATATATGATACTAGCAAATGGTTAATATCAATAACATATAAAGAACTTCTACAAATCATTAAGTAGAACATAAACTCAATGGAAAAATGGGCAAGAACCATGGGCAGGCATTTTAAAGAAATGGAAACATCTGGCCAATACACGTATAAGAAGATTTTCAACATCATTTTCCTTTAAGGAAATAAATACCACACTGGGTTACCTTTACACTCATTCAGTGGGAAAAGGTAAAAAAATTGAAAGGATGTAAATTCACAGGAGATTTTATACATTCCTGGTAGAAGAATATACTCAACATATACTGATAACAAAAGATGAATACGAGTCACATTGAATACCTGTTGTTATTGCAGAAGTCAAACGTGACTCGAGTATTACAAATTTAATATAATTTTTTCCTTAAAATGTGTGTACATTTTTTGGCAGTCTATACCTTGTTTTCTTTATCCATTCATCTGCAGATGGATATTTACATTGTTTCCACGTCTCAGCTATTCTAAATAATGCCTCAGTGAACATAGAATGCAGAGTTCTTAAAGATCTTATTTTTAATTCTCCTGGATAAACACACAGAAGTAGAATTTTTTTTAGAAATCCTCATAGTTTTTCCACAAAGACTTTGTCATTTTATTATTTTCTCCAACAGGACACAAGTGTCCTAATTTCTCCATATCCTCTTCAGCACTTTGTTTTAATTTTGTTTATCATTATTATAATTATTATGGCCTTCCTAATAGTTGTGAAATAATTTTATGACTTTGATTTGAATCTTCCTGATGATCACTGCTATTGAAAACCTATGCCTGTTTTATTTTTTATTTGTTTTTATTTACTTATTTATTTATTTTGGAGACAGAGTCTATGTCGCTCTGGGTAGAGTGCCATGGCTTCGCAGCTTATAGCAACCTCAAACTCGTGGGCTTGAGAGATTCTCTTGCCTCAGCCTTCCAAGTAGCTGCCTGCCACAATGCCTGGCTATTTTTTGGTTGCAGTTGTCATTGATTAGCAGGCCCCTGCTGGGTTTGAACCTGCCAACCTCAGTGTATGTGGCAGGCACCCTACTCACTGAGCTATGGGTGCTGAGCCTTTTGCCCATTTTTAAATTGGGTTATTTGTTTTGTTGCTATTGTGTTGTAGGAATTCAGATCCAAGGTTTACAAATACTTTCTCCCATTCTGTAGGTTACCTTTTCACTCTGTTGATTGTTTTCTTTGCCTTTCAAGAGCTTATTATTTTGATGTAACACCACTTATTTATTTTTACTTTTGTTGTTTTAAGAAATCATTATCTAGACCAGTGTTGTGGAGGTTTTCTTCTATGATTTTTTCTAGAATTTCTATAGTTTCATGTCTCACATTTAAATCTTTAATCCAATTTTATTTTTTTACATGTGGATATTTAGTTTTTCAGCAGTATTTACTGAAGAGGCTATACTCTCCCCACCGTGTGCTCTTGGCACCATTTATGAATATGTATGGCAGCATATGTGTGGTTTACTCCTGATCTCTCTATTCTGTTCCATTGCTTGCTAGGTCTGTTTTTATGCTGCTATCATACTGTTTTGATTATTGTAGCTTTATGATATATTTTGAAATTAGGAAATTTTTACCTCTAGCTTTATTCTTCTTTCTCAAAATGGCTTTTGCTATTCAGGGTTTTTGGTTGCATATGAATTGTAAGATTATTTTTCCTGCACAAAGTGCCATTAGAATTTTGAGAGGGGTAGCATTGAATCTGTAGATTGCTTTGGATAGTATAGATGTTTTTACTATATTACATCTTCCAATTCATAAATGTATTTTTTCATTTATTTCTGTCTTCCTTAACTTTTTGCAACAATGTTTTGTAGAGTATAGTCTTTCACCTCCTTGGTTAAGTTTATTCCTAGGTATTTTATTCTTTTTAATGCTATTAAATGCTATTTAATGCTATTTATCTTTTTAAAAAAGATATTAAGAAAGTATCTTGTTTATTTTTGATGATTTCCTGTTCATGTATAGAAACACTACTATTTTTTGTATGTTGATTTTGTATCTTGCAACTTTACCAAATTTGTTTATTCTAAAGTGTTTTGTGTGGAGTCTTCTAATTTTTTTTGTTTGTTTGTTTTGTGAGGTCTTTGGGGTTCTGTATACATGAGATTGTAATCTCTGATTTGAACACATTTTGTCTCTTTTTCTTGCCTAATTTCTTTGGCTAAGACTTCCAGTACTATGTTGAAGAGAAATGCTGAGAGTGGGCATCCTGGACTTGTTCCTGATCTAAGACAAAAAGCTTTCAGGTTTTCACTGTTGACTATGATGTTAGCTGTAGGTTTGTTATGTGTGGCCTTTATTATGTAGAGGTAAGCTCCTTCTATACCCAGTTTGTTATAATTTGTTACCAGAAATAGTGTTGAATTTGTCAAACCCCTTTCTGCATCTTTTGAGATGATCATGTGATTTTTATCACTCAGTCTGATAATGTGGATGTATCACATTAATTGAACAGAAAACAACTGCAGACCTGTGTCTGTTCCATACTTAGAGAATTGTATATCCCAAGTACTCTGACTACAACCACTAATTTTCTTCCCTTGGGTCACTAATTTCCTTCCCTTGGCTTGCTATATTAGGTGAGACATTTCTTATATTTAAATTCAGTACATCTTTGTGTGTGTGTATGTGCTGCAGAGTCTTAATATTCATCTAGAATTTTAGAATGGTTAAATTTCTATTATTTAGTCTCCAGATATTAGCATACCTTGTTGAAAATCTGTCCTATAGAAGAACAATGTTATTATTTATTCTTAGTTATACAATGGTAATGTTCACTAAATTAAAAACGTTTCTGGCAAGGTCTGATGTTTCATTTTCACTCCCATTCAAGTATGAAGTAGTTCTCGTTTCTGAGAATTTGAACCCACTGTAAGCTCTGTCTTTTGAATCTTCAAGGACCCTTTAGAAAGTTGGGTTTTATGGTTTGCCTTGTGTTATTTTTGGTTTAGTTTTACCGTAAATCTTCTTCAGCTCTTTTTCCTCTATGTGCTTTCCCCAAGATGTCACATCGCTTCTGTTGACGTCAGTTATTACTTCTATTAGGAAGACCCCAGGTTTACCTCTGCACCGTTTGTCTCATCCCGACCGCTTTTCCCACTATCTATCTGCCTCCCTCCCTCCTGATTCCTCCAACCTTTCAGGTCTAAATAGGCTTCTCCTGTGGAGAAATTCAGGCTTCCTCCTTATCCTGTGCACTTTTAGAAACATGTGGGTGTTAAAATTTTTTGGCTATCCCTTTAACTGAAGTTTGCTCAAATCGACACAGCAGGAGGGTAAGGACTTCAGAGCAGCTCTATATGTAATTTGGTGAATTTTCTGGATCTTCTCCTTCACAGAATTTTCATAAGGAGTAATGGGAATTAAGGAATAATGGAGAGGTATATGGTTGAGTTGGAAAAGAAGTAAAATATACTTCTAAAAGTTCATGTTTATCTTCTTTTCTGAAAATGTTTCCAAATCTTAAGTTAGCAACAATTTTGTCCTCTCAATCCACTGACCTTATCAAAGTTATGGCAAAACTGATATGTCTAGTAACTGATTATGTCTAGACCACTCTCAGTGATTGTTCCTTCTTCATTTTCGACCCCCACTTCCTCTTAAGGCCTCAGAATATTAGAGTCAAATAAATAATCCAACCTTACTCTGCGTGGGGGTTGATAAAGCAAAAGAATCCTCAGTGCCCCGTTATGTAATGAAATTTATGGCACTGCTAACATACATGGAGTTCAAAAATAAAGGGAAAATTGTAGCTACGTAACCCACATAGAAATGATATGGACTCTTTTCTTTTGCTTTTTGATAAAACAAGAGGAAAGGAATTAACATCATATCTAATGCCACATTTGCTGAAATAGTGAGGCCAGATCATAGAAGTCCAGCTTCTCAGCCGATCCACCTGACAAAGATGAGCAGGTAAGAGAGACGTTTCCACTAAACCCCAGGACCAAGGGCTGGTCCTGGCCCTTGACAGAGATGCCATGCATGCTGCATGCCTGTCTTCTGGGGGAGGGGAGGCCTGGTTGGAGGTGGCCTCCGTGGGCTGGCGGGGACGCCGTGCGTGCTAGACGCCTGCCTGCTTGGGGGGGCCTCCCTGGGTTGGGCCACAACTCCTTGTTGTCAGCAAGGGATCGTATTGTCCAGCTGAGCTACTTGACCACAAAACCAAGTTGGGATATTTTCAGAGGGAATCAAGAGTGTGGTGCCATGTGGTGAGGACCCCAAGGCTCAGAGAAGAGAATTTTCCATGTGCAGAAGAGGTGTGGTGGTGGCCCTGGGCTGGAGACCCGCTGAAGAAAGGAATGATCAGCATTTACATAGTCCTGACATGTCAACATGACATTAAAAAACACACACATATACACACAATTAACACCCTTGAGGGGATGGGGAGAGGAGGAGGTGAATATAGGTGGGTATAAAAGAAAACACCGTTGTCCACTGTGTATTGTTGATCTAAAATTTTGTGAGGAAAACAAAGTTACGTTCCCAAAGAGTGTGAGATGCAGGTCAAACAGATTTAGGAGAAAATCTTTTTTCATGTCAAAGCAATCAAGAAGTCATAATTTTATCTTCCTCTGAGATTGCATAAATTTTTCTTTCCTTTATGGAAGAGAGATAATATGCTAAAGAGAGGCGGGTGATAATGTGCAAAATAGGCAAATCAAGAAGTAGCAGAGAGCATTTTAGTTAGGAACACAGCATCAGAAAAAAAGCCAGAAGATGTGAGAATGGTGGTTTCTAGGGAGCGGCAACCCAAGATGGAGAGGCACTCTGCAGTGCCGCCCTGCCTGTATAATTCTAACAGGTGGGGGAGTGGAGGTAGATTTTGGCATTGCTATCAGGCTGTCAGTCCTCCTGGGCCCCCTCAGTGGACAGAGCTAGAAAATACGTTTTTAAAATTCATAGGTTTACACTTCTAACTTCCCCTTTAGCCAAGTAACACAGAGTTTTCCCTCCTTTCTGTATTTGTATCTCTCTTCCCCATGGTAAGAACCCTGGTTCCCTATAACACCAGAATAAATACATCTGCTCAATTTCTCTGTTCTACATAATGTGAACAAAAGAGTTTCAGAACAACTACGGGAGTGCTGCTATGAACAACGAGCTGTTACTACTAAACACAGTTCAGGTTTTTTTTTTTTGTTTTGCATTTATTGTGGTGCTTAGAATATAGCCCCAGTACTAACAGTATGCAGTCAGAGAACTGTGTTCAAAGTGGCTTGGAATAGGTATCATGACCACACAGGGGTGCCGGTGCATGCTGGAGACTCTGTAGGGGAAGGGTGGGAGGACGGTGTGGGATGGAGAATTGCCTACGGGGTGCTGTGTACACTGTTCAGGCGATGGCGACAGGTACACTGAAAGCCTAGACTTCTCCACTCTGCAACTCAGCCATGTAACCAAGAGCCACTTGTACCCTCTAAATCTATTTAAATTTTTAAAAGTAACTTGAGTTAATTCTTTCTTTCTGTATGGTTATATCTTTGATTTACACTTAACTTAATTTTTTTTTTTGTTTTTAGTCAATTTTAGTCTGATTTTTTAAATCCCTTCATTTACTTTCTCCTTTTATCATATGAATAAGTGTATTCGGGCAAGTCTTTCTCCTGCCCATCCTCCTCCATCCATTTCTACCAACTCCCACGTGTAAATATTGTTATCAGTTTATGATTTATTCATTTTGTATTTCTTTTTGTAAACATAAGCAAATACAGAAATGCAAATCAAAACCACCCTGAGATACATATCACCTATCTCCAGTGAGAGTGGCCCACATTACAAAGTCCCAGAGCTGCAGATGCTGGCATAGATGTGGACAGAAGGGAACACTTTACACTGCTGTGGGACTGTAAACTACCTCTTTAGAAGGAAGTATGGAGAATCTTCAAAGAACTCAAATTAGACCTCCCATTTGATCCTGTAATCCCATTACTAGGCGTCTACCCAGAAGAAAAAAATCATTTTATTATAAGGATGTTTGCACTAGATTGTTTATCATAGCTCAATTTACAATCACCAAGATGTGGAAACAACCTAAATGCCTCTCAACCCAGGAATGGATTAACAAGCTATGGTTATGTGTGCTATGGAATACTATTCAGCCATTAAAAAAGATGGAGACTTTACATCTTTTGTCTTAACCTGGATGGAGATAAAACAGGTTCTTCTTAGTAAAGCATCACAAGAATGGAACAGCAATTTTCCAGTGTACTCAATACTAATATGAAGCCATTAGATGATCTGATACTGGCTTAGGAGGGATGGAGGGAGGAGGGGGGAAGGCGAGGGGATTGGTTTGCTCCCACTTAATGGGCACAACGTAAGGGTCTATGGCACACCTCTTGGGTGTTCACACAACTCTAAGAGGGACTCTATGTAACAAATGTAAACATTGTAACCTTAATATGTAACATTATAACATTAATATGAAATTTAAAAAGCAAATACTTACATATATGTTTAATTTCCTACTCTTCCTTACAGAAAGGGTAGCATGCTGTACATGCTGCTTTGTACTTTGCTTTTTCATTCAAAACATGCTGCTCTGTATCCGTTCATAGGGATCTTCCTTATCCTTTTGAGTCCACCCCACATGCACATGTATCATATTTCCTCCAAACACCTTCTGTGGATGGGCATTAAGTTGTTTGAAATATTTTGTTATTATAAAGAATGACAAAATCATTAAAAATCTGTTCTTATGTTGTTTTGTATTTGTAGAGGTGCATGTGCAAAGAAAATTCTTAGAGGTAGAGTTGCTGGGTCAAAGGTAAATGCATAAGTGGTTGGTTACCTCTTTCCAAATTCTTTTTTTAGGGCACTGCCTAGCATATCACATCTCCTTTCCTGGGCATCTATGAGAGCCATTCTCCCCACAGCAAAAGCAGGTGTGGTTACCTTCTGGCCCACACCCTCTCAGTCCCAAGTTCCCCTCCAGCTGAAATAGACTTCCAAAGCAAGTGCCTGTGTTTGCCCTCAGCCTGAGGGATAAGCAGAGGCTGCCTGGGCCCACATGGGAGGCCCGTTCTGGTGCAGATGTTGAAAGAGATTGGTTTGTTTGAAGAACAGAGTGAAATTCTCTGCTCTGAATGTGACGAGAGTGCATAATCTTGGAACTCATAAAGATGCATTGTGGACAAATTGTGAAGGGCATCTTCTGCCATTTGCAAGACAAAGTCACGGCTACATATCTACTGTTACGTCAGAGGTGTTCAGAGTCCTCTGAATTACATGTGTTGTTATCTCTCTGAAACTGACTTTGGCAATGACTTTATTTGCCCCCAAATCAGGCACATTGTTGTACTTTTTATGCTTATGCTAATATGAAGGCACTAGTGCATTCAGAAACTATTCTATTCAATCAACACTTATTGAAGTTTGTGTTTCCAGAGATGATGCTACCGTAGTAGATTATGCAAGAGATGACTGTAGTTTGTATTAACTGTACAGTAAGTGATTATTCACTTATTTTTTATTTAACATTTCTTATCTGATTATAAAAATGGTATATTTTCATATAAAAGTAACAGTAAATTATGTTTATTCTGTAAAATAGATAGAAATTCACAAATAAAAACATATAAAAATTGTTTTCAATGCACCAACCTGAATAGAGTCACCATGTACATCTTGGTATCATTTTTGTTGATGTAATTCCTCAATAAAGTAATTCCCTAGTGGAGGGAATGTCAGATTTATTAAAAAATATTTCTTTGTAGCAGATAAAACATGCTTATTATAGACAAAAGAAAAAATATCATTCATGCTCTACCACTTTAAGATGATTTAGTGCATTTCTTCATAGTCTTTTCTTTCTACGGGTTTGATTAAACTTTTGTACTATTCTTTGTTAACATAATTTTCATGGCTAATGTTTCATCAAGTGCATATACAGGGTGGCCATAAAGTATTTTAAATTGCACATGAACTTCATGGCCACCTTCTATAATAAATAAGTACTTATGGAACAAATTGGGAAATAGCACTAGAGAAATGTAAAACTTTCGACCTGGACAGAGCATTAGAAATGCATTTATAACGCATGTGTGTCATTGTTTGTGCACAGTACATTTTGTTAACAGAACAGCACACGGGATGGTATTATAAGAGATGTCCAATTGGGAGCAGGAAAATCTCTCCCAATGCTGCATAAAGGAAAGGGTGAAATGCCAAGACAGCAGAAAAAGAAAGACTTCCCGGAACAGAAGTAAAGGAAGGAATTCATAGAGGAAGGTATTTCTAGAGTGCTTTCTGTGATGGAGTCAGCAATGACTCAAAGCAGTTTTACATTTGCATTGCCCTGAAATTTTTCACCCACAAGAATAAAAAACCCTTAACTGTGTTGTCCTCTACCCCAAAGAGCAGGATTGGTACTGATGTTTAATAACCTCTTCTTACATTTGGCAGGAATTAATCACCACTTAACGTGTATAACTTTGCCAAATACTCAGTGTGTCAGTGGGATGAGACTGATCAAGACTGGAGTTAAACACTGAACTGTGGGGAAGGAGGGAAGAACAGCAAACCTTCCCTTCTGTTTCATATGCTCACATGGCGCCTTCTTCCTCTTCCTCTGATGGACCTCTGTATTAGCCAACCTTCCGGATGCAGCCTGGGCAGTTCCCCAGCTTCTGTAAAAGCTGTGGAGGAGAGGGAGCTTCAAAGTCCTCCCTGAGCTGCTTTCCATCTGTGTCACAGCATGGGTGAAGCAGGAGAAGTAGGGAGCAGCTTAGAAAAGGTCACTCTCAAAACGTGAATTTAAAGGCCCTTCTTGGCCACGCTGCCTGGCTGTGGATCTGGTCTGGGCATCAAAGAACCATAACACTTATGATATGTTATAATTGAAATTTTATTAACACAATTGCAAATTGAGAAATGATACAGAGAGATACCATGTGCCCTTTACCCAGTTTCTCTCATGGTAACATCTTAGAAAATAGGGCCCGATATCACAAACAGGACATTGACATCAATACAATCCACTTACATTATTCAGATTTTCCCAGTTTTACTCATATTCATCTGTGTGTGTACTAAGTTTTATTGTATTAAGACATATGAGGTGTGTATTGTGTAGTGATAATAATTATATTAATTGTGTTTACCTTCTCTACAATTTTATGACCTGTGTAGGTTTTTGTTTGCATCTATTTTATTCCTAAAAGTGCTATTTTTTACATATTACACTTAAGTATGTGATACATTTTGAGTTAATTTTTGTGTGGGGAGAGAGGTGGAGCGAGGAGGATGGGGGTCACAGTGTATGGCACACCTCTTGGGGGCGGGACAGAGTCATAAGAGGGATTTTATCTAACAAATGCAATCAGTGTAACCTAATTCTTTGTCCTCTCAATGTCCAAACAATAAAAAAAAAAAAAAAAAAAAAAAATTCATTCTTCCTCTTATACCAATGTCAGATTACTTCAGCACTATTTGTAGAAAAAGTATTCCTCCATTAAATTGCTTTGGCTTTTAAAAATTTGTAAGACCAGGCATGGTGGCTCATGCCTATAAATTTAGCACTTTGGGAGGCTGATGCAAGAGGATTGTTTGAGGCCAGGAGACAGAGACCAGCCTGGGCAACCTAGTGAGTACAAAACAATTTTTTTTTTTTTTTAAACAAGTTGGATGTGGTAGTACCTGTCTGTAGTCCTAGCTACTCAGGAGCTGACTTAAGAGGATCATTCAAGCCTAGGATTTAGACATTACGGTGAGCTATGTTCATGCCACTGTACCCCCACCTAGGCAAAAGAGCAAAGACTTGTCTCAAAAAAATAATAATCCTTAAAAAGTCAGATGAGCATATTTGTGTGGATATATTCTCTGTTCTGTTTCAATGATTTATATGTTTATTCCTCTGGCAATATCAGACTGCCATGATTACAATAACCATTTAGTAAACCTTAATATTGGGCAAAGGAGCCTTTCTGGCTTCAGTCTTTTTTGTCAACATTATTTTAGCGTGTGTCTTTCTGTATAAATTTTAGAATAATCTTATCTATGTAAAAACTTGCTGAGATTTTGACAAGAATTACATTAAACCTACAGGTAAGTTTGGAAAGAGTAGACTTCTTTACCATTTGAATCTTTGGATTCATCAACACAATGTGTCTTTTCATTTATTTAGAACTTTGAGTTTTTTTCATCAAAATTTCCTAATTTTCAGCATAAAGATTCTGTACATGCTTTGTTAAATGTACCTAAATCCTTTATTTCATTTTGAGTGTTTGTAAATAATATGATGTTTTTAATATTGGTTTTTCTATATTCATTGTTTATATATAGAAACATAATTGGTTGGCCTTATCTACTGCAAACTTGCAGGACTCACTTATTAGTTCTATACTTTTTTGTGGATTTTTTCAGATTTCCTGCATGAATAGTCATGTCATCTGCAAATAGCAACAGTTTTATTTCTTTTTCATGCCTTATGGGCTTTTATTTCTTTTTCATGCCTTATTGCAATGGCTAGAACATCCGGCACTATGTTGTACAGCAGTGTTGAAAGTGGATCTCCTTGCTATCCCCATTCCAGGGGGGAGAGAATTGAGTTGTTCTAGCTATAGGGTTTGTATACATAGATGATCTTCATCAAGTTGAGGTAATTCCCCTATTACTAACTTGCTAAGAGTTTTTATTTTGAGTGCCTATTAGATTGTGTCAAATGCTTTTCTATTTCTATTGGTACGAGCATGTGATTCTTCTTCATCTTGTTGATATATTGGATTACATTGATTTTCAAAGGGGAAGTGACATTGGACAGGTGAAGAAGGGAGTAGACTACATAGGATTCTGAAAACAAAATAGAGCTTTGATAAACTTGAATCCGTCACACAGCATGTTACAAATTGTGCTCTCTGGCATATGCTAATAAGTCATTTATAAAAATATAATTTCATGGTGATGAACAATGCTTTGGTCAATGGTACACCACATGACAATGGTCACACAAAATCATAGTACTGAATTTTTACTGTACCTTTCCTTACAGCTGCTACAATTGCCTATAGTATTCAGTACAGTAACATACTGTTTATATTTGTTCCCTGGGAGCAATAGTCTGTACCATGTATCCTGGGAATGTAGGAGGCTGTACCATCTAAGGTTGTGTAAGTGCACTCTATGGTGTCTGCACAAGGAAATTGCCTGAAGATGCTTTTCCCAGAACCTATCCCTGTCATTCAGCAATGTATGACTGTACAATAAGTCTTCACTTAACATCATCAATAGGTTCTTGGAAATGGTGACTTAAGCAGCACACTGTATAACAAGACCAATTTTAGCATAGGGTAATTGGTATTAATAAGAATTAAGTTCTGTGGCCTATTTCACCAAACTTATAAACAAAGACCCCAAACACTCTTAATTTTAAACCTTGAAATAAATGTGAGCTACCCATACACTTCAGAAAAAGTAATCAAAGCAAGATAATTATTAACCTAATTATTCGAGTTCAAGGTTGTGGTGGCTGGAGCCCATCTTGGCAGCTCAGGGAGCAAGATGGGAACAAGCCCTGGAGAGGCTGTCCTTCCCTCCCGGTTCTCAAACTGTGGCAGTGTACCACGTAGATGGTGGTGTTGGTCAGACACCTATTTTTCTCTCCTTGACTTTATAAACAAAATGTTCTCAAAAGAAAGGATGTTATTTGAGGACCAGCTGTGATTTGAGAAACGGTGAGTTAAACGAAGCTCAAAGGCCTTTTTGCTGCCGGACTTCTTAGAGCTTTTAATAAGCTATGTTGAGTGTTTCTGCATCTCCAAAAGGGGAATAAAGTATGTAGAGTTTTCTAATCCTGTTTATCCCCAAATGAACATTTCTAGGATATCAATAACAATTGGAGAATACACTTTGGGAAACACTGCCATAGAAAATCATTTTGCCAATTAACATTCCTGACCCACACTCTGAGTAGTAAACAAAAGGTGCTCACCTGTGGAGCCTCAGCAGTTTCCTGGTGGCAGTGATGGTCCTTTTATTACCTGTTGGTGAGGGCAGGGAAGATGACTCCCATGGTGAACTGTGGGGGGTCAAGGTTAAGAGCATGGGCTTTGTAGTCAAATTTCTGGGTTCAAATCCTAACTTTGCTGTGTAGAAGCTGTGTGGATATTGGGCAAGTTATTAACCACTCTGTGCCTTGGCTTCTTAAATGTAGCATGAGAATAGTGGCAATTCCTGCTCTATTAAGATTTTTAAAAGGGTGAAGTGAACAAAATATGTAAAGCATTAGCACATAGCAACCATGCTGGAGTCGTGACCTGGGATGTGCATAGTCTGAGGACTAAGCTGGAGGATTGACAAAGCCCCTGACCATCAATGTCATTACTCAGTTATTTGGACAACGGACCTGAGAGACACTGCAGGATAAGCTGTGAGAGGGTGAGCCTCTGGATGCCCCACGCTGGATGCTTTGAGAGCCAGGTTGCAAGAATGCAAGTAGAGAGGAAGAAGTTGCTATTAAAAATACGTTCATGCATATGGTTCAGTATCGGGTGGTTACATTATCTCGGGTTTAAAGGGACAACACAGGGTTGGCATCGAGGGTGAGTGCCAGTGCTAGGAAGGGGATTTTGTAGCTTGTGTGAATGAGCTGTGTCTTGGGTATCAATGTGTAAGACAGAGCATTTTAGCATTCTCGTTAAAAGATGATAGTTATTTCAATTTCTGGTTTTAACAAATATAGAAGAAAAAGAGTTTCAGACCATCATGAAATGCCTGATCACATAGGAAAGGAACGTTCTGATTACAGAATTGTACTAGAAGGAAAATTACACCCGTGGTGCAACTTTGAACTTTGAGGACATTTTAGCTTTTTATTTAGGGCACTGAAGTGGTAGAATGGCTCCTCTGAGAGGAAATTAAGAGAGAGAAAAGCATGCTGGTGCTCAGAAGGAAGAGGAGAAACAATACAAGAAGGAAGAATTGAAAAGGTCCCTGGAGAAATCAACACACATAAGTCGAAGAATGAATGGGGGAGGGAAGGGTGTAGTCGCGGTGGCAGAGGGAGTTTAAGCAAATGGGACCTTGGTAAAATTAGTTAAGATAAGCCAATGTATAGAATTTAACATGCTCTTTTAATCATGGACTTTAACCCACGTTGTTTCATCTCATTTCTCATTTCCTTGTAAGGCACCTTTGGATCCTAACCCTTGGGAACCCACAGGAGGTCAGAATCAGAAAGAAATACATCTAAAAACATTGGAATAAGATCTATTTTAATGAATTGATATCTTTTGTTGATAGCATATGAAATGCCTGTGTATTATTTAACTTTAGTTAAAATTTTTGCTTCTTTCTATTTCTGTTTAGCACGATTTCTTCCTCCAAACCATCTCTTCCAGTAGCCCTTAAAGTAGCCAGCTATGGCACTGAACACCATGGATGGTGAATTTTCCCAGATGATTCTGCTTATTTCTATGCCAAGCACTAGGTCTTTGAATAAACCAGAGTCAACACTTCTTGGAGGAAGGTAGGAAATTAGTTTTTGGCTGGTGTGGTAGGCAGAAGAGTGACCCCAAGAGATGTTCACATTCTAGTTCCTGGAACCTGTAAATAAGTGACCTTTCATGGCAAAGGGACTTTACACATGTGATGAAGGATGCTGAGGTGAGGAGATTACCCTGAATCACTCAAGTGGGCCCAATGTCATCACAACAGTCCTTAAAAGTGGAAGAGGGAAGCAGAGAGGAGAGTCAGGAGGAGAGACGTGACTCAGGAATAATGGTCAGAGAGGTGCAACCTTGCTGTCTTTATATTTTATATATATATATATATAAATTTTTTTTTTTTTTTAGACAGAGTCTTGCTTTGTTGCATGGCATTATTATAGCTCACTGCAGCCTTGAACTCCTGGGCTCAAGTTATCCTCCTGCCTCAGCCTCCTGAGTTGGTTGGACTATAGGTCCAGGCAGGTAACTTTTCTATTTTTTGTAGAAATAGGAGTCTTACTATGTTGCCCAGGCTGGTCTCAAACTCCAGGGCTCAAGTGATCTTCCTGCCCAGGCCTCCCTGACTGCTAGGGTTACAGGTGTGAGCCACCGTTACTGGCCCTTGCTGACTTCAAAGATGGAGAAAGGGGCCAAGAGCTGCAGAGAACAGCTCCCCTTAGAAGATGGTGAGGACAGGCAGGCAGGTTTGCCCAGAGCAGTGGTTCTCAACCTTCCTAATGCCTCCTAGTGCCATGACCCTTAAATACAGTTCCTCATGTTGTGGTGACCCCCAATCATAAAATTATTTTCATTGCTACTTCATAACTGTAATTTTGCTACTGTTATGAATCATAATGTAAATATCTGATGTGCAGGATGTATTTTCAATGTCACAAAGGGGTCAGGACCCACAGGTTGAGAACCACTGGCCTAGAGTATCCAAAAAAGCAGGAGGCCCTATTTTGATGTTAGCTCAGTGAGACCCATGTTGAACTTGTGACCTAAAATGTATGCTGTTTTAAACCACTAAATTTGTGATAATCTGTTGCAGTGGCAGGTAAAGAAGGAATACAGCAGCTATAAAAACCTAAAGTGTGCCATCAGAGAGAGCATGAGCGAGTGTCCAAAGTGGGAGGTAAGAGGCAGAGAAACCCAGAAACCACCAGATCAGACAAAAGTAAAGAGCTGAGAGAGCAGAGCGGCCGAGCTGCCCCAGAGCCGGCCCCTAGAATTACGAGAAATACACAGGTGTCGAGAAAGCTGTGAGGTGTTGGGCCACTTGTAACTTTGTGGTAGACAGAGCAGGCAGATAGATGGGCTGCAGCGGGTGAGGGGGACTTGCCAGAAGGAACAGGTCACACTATTCTGCCACTAGACTTTGTCCTGAGGATTCTGTCTCAAAGCTGTGACCACCATCCGGGAGAAGAAGGCCAGCAGGATCTAATGTGCAGAGCGTCTTAGTGAGGACCCTCAGGCGGTGTCCACATCAACCAGGTTCCCTGCCAACAAGGCCAACCCCGTTCCTGCAGCAGCAACAGTGAACAAAATGCACTGGCCCTGACGCATCAGGAAAATGGAAACAGATCCAGACAACTACTCAGTGGACTGGGGTGGGGAGCTGAAGGCCTGAGGGGTCTCCTGAGCTTGGTGGACTTGGAGTCCTTAGGGAGCCAGAAGTTCCAGCCCCGCTAGAAGCCAGCGGCCCTGTTTCCAGCAACATAGATTCAGGTGACTACCAGGAAGACGTGTAAAGCCCTCACCAGAGCCCCCGAAGCCCAAAGCTTATTATAAGGTTGTAAGCTTTTAATTATATGATGTTAGTTCAACAGAAATTAAATCCCACTTCTCTTCTGACTTCCAGACCTCACACAGCGCCTTAGTGGGCAGAATCTAACTGAGGATCCTGCCGGCAGGGATTCTGGTGAATGCAGCTTCCAGGGTCCAGGTTCTGAGACACAGGAGAGGCCAGAGGGAGAGAGTGGTGCTGTGGGCCTGGAGACAGCTGGCGCATCTGGTCCTCCAGCATCCTGTCTCCTCCCAGGTAGGAGCCACGGCAGGAGAAAGCTGTCAGCCCTCCCTGTGAGCCACCTCTCGTGTTTATTAATTCCTATTGGGCATCTGGTATGTGCTCTTGGCAGGGGGGATGTAGGTGGGGTAGTCAACAGTCCTAATTTGCCCAGGACTGTCCGGGTGTTGGCACTGACATCAGGGTTCTGGGAAACAGCTTGGTCCCGGGCAAACAAACCCAGACAGTTGGTTCCCTTGGCTGTAGCAGTGAACCAAGCAGTCCTTGCCCTCTAGGAACTCATATTTGAGTCGGAGGATCTAGAGACAGACACATAGAACATGAAAATAGGACAAAATGCACAATTTTGCCTGGAGTGTGACATTGGATTAGAAACAACTGAAAGTTTTTCTTTGCATACTGGTTCATCTATTTATTTTGCAAAATAGCTCCCTCTATATCTCCTGGTTGAAACAGATGATTTCCTTAGGGCATAGTTTTGTTTTCAGAAGGACCGCGGGTTACCCCTGCAGGGAAGAGACTGACAAGGTGGGAAGGCCCTTGTCACCCTGGGGTGAGGCTGTTGGAAGGACTGCGTGGGTGCCTCACCCAGCCCACCCCCTCCAAACCTCAG
The DNA here is from genome assembly GCA_963574355.1 of Loris lydekkerianus. Lineage (NCBI taxonomy): Eukaryota > Metazoa > Chordata > Mammalia > Primates > Lorisidae > Loris > Loris lydekkerianus. The sequence continues at coordinate 41,456 of CAUYPK010134725.1, forward strand.
AGTCTTTGGGGGCAAAGTCGGCAACTTTTCTATGAGTCCATGCACAGCAGGAAGAGGAGAATACAGACCCTGGCCCTGTCACCTTTAGAGCCAGAGTTGTTACAAGCTTTCTGACAGACAAGGGTAACCATAGCTGGGGGCTTGGTGGAGACCTCACCACACCCCCCAAGCGAGCTGACAGGAGAGAAGGTGGGCTCAAGCCAGGGGGTGTTGTTCCTTGCTGTAACAGGGATGACCAACCATCCTGGTTTCCCAGGTATGAGGGGTTTCCTGGGACATGGGACTTCAAACTCACAGCCCTTATGTGACTCTTAGGGTAAGGCATAGACTTTGTCATACAAATCAAGAAAGGGAAAAGGAAGGTAGCTAATGAATCCTGTGGTGTACCATGGCCTGCGTTGAGCCCGTCTCAGGGAGCCTGAGATGCACAGCACAGTCACATTTGCCCTGAGACGCAGTGCACGGCGCGGTAGAGGCTGAAACCTCCCGGCCGTGGGCAGCTGGCTCAGGTGTTGGGCTGCAGGGATGACCTGGCATAAATGCTGAGTAGCTCAGGTACAAAAGACATTACCCAAGAGCAGACAGACATAGTCTCAGGGCTCCAGAAAACCAGGAAAATGTCAACAAAAGGAGTTCAGAAATTTGCAGTAATAAATTCTAGAAAGAATATGTCTTAATTTAAGCAACATGTAGGTTTTCTGCTAGTTTGAAAAATAAATTCTTTTTTAAAAATATAACCTGAGATACAGTATTGAGAGCTCATGGGGCAAAACAACCTTTTCAGTGTGTTTGAGAGTCCTCACTGGACCTGGCTGGAGGCGAGCCCAACTGGTAACACAGGTGGGTCTGCGTTGCTGGGTGCTCTCGTGGCCCTGCAGGGACGGGTCTCCTGCTAGCACACAAGGATGGGAGGTCCCCTAGCCATCCCCCTGTGGATCAGAATTTGAACTCAAGTCTCTTTGCAAAGCCCACACTCCTCCCCTTACAGGGCAGCAACCCTCGCTTGCTCTCACTTAGTAGCCATAGCACAGAGGGCAATTTTATCAAATAGCCACAGGACAAAGGGACAGAGGATCAAGAGGAGAGGGGAATGAGCTTTGTCAGAGGGCTGGGGCTGGGGAGAAGAGATAGCTACTATCTGCAAGCCCCTGTTCATCCACAGTCATGCTGGCTGTGGCTTCCTGGTGTCATCTAGGAAAAAACTCCTAACTCCTACAGAAGAACTTAGGACTTACCCAGGCCTGATACTGAAGATCTGGGGTCCTTAGAATGTGTGTGTAAGTGTTCATATCCTTGAAACTTTGAAAGTATCACAAGCGGGAAGATTAAAAGCAAAGGAGGAAGAAGGAGGACTGTGGCCCAGGGACTGGCGGGTGAAGCATGCTAGGCAGTGAGCAAGGCTAAAACCAGGTGAGAAGCCAGCTGCGTCTCTCTGCCAGGCGGGCTTTTTCACAAGGGTTCATTCACTGTGTGATTTTTGTGGGGATATGTGTGTTGCAAAAAGTTCTTTACTTGCTATAGGGCAGGAGCGTTACATGCATCATCGTTGAAGAGCAGTGTCCATCCCATCCTGGAGACGTATCACAATGAATTCAGCCAGTCCACACGGGAGAGGGGCCTGCGCACCGCTGCCAATTTTTATTCATAACAATGCTATAGAACATTTACATATTTTAAACATATATCTTTGCAAAATTTCCTAAATTTTTTCTTCCTTAGAATAAATATCTTGAGGTTACTTTGTTGGTCCAAGAATGTGACAAGTCTTTATTTTCCATGTACATGGCTTAACTCTATATACAATACAGAAAAGATATACCAGTTTACACTTCGACCAAAGGCGTTTGGCAATCTATATTATCACTCACTCTTATAACAACGGTCCTTATTCTTTTTGTTTACATGTTTGCAAATTAGATTGTTTTAATTTTTACTGATTATATCTGGTAAGAGTAAGTGCCTGTTTAAACTTTTCTATTTATACTTCTTGTTGTGTGACTGCATCTTCAATGCCTACTGCCTGGCTTCCTGTTGGGGGTTTTTGTAGGTTTGTAATTTTTCTGTTTTTGATATTTAAGCACTTTGCATTTAGAACATATTATAGGAGTACTGCTGTCTTTCATATACCCCTCTTCCAAAAGCTATCACATTTTCTCTGGTTTTGGTTGTGTGTGTGTCTGTATTAGTATATGCGTGCGTGCACACACACACGACCAAACCAAATATACGTATATATCTCAAAATAAAAAACCTCCTTTCTTCCCTCTGGTTTGTGCAACATATTTTCCAGTCTTTTAGATTATTTTTGTCATTTGAATTAATACTTTTGAAATTTATGCTGATATAACAAGTGTATTAATCAGGTTCTTAGTTGTAACATTTCCAAGAAATTCTAACTTGGGAAGGAAGTGACTTATTAAAAAGATGCAGGAAGCAGGATAGGTCACAGAATGAGTGGCAGGGGGCAGGGAAGAGAAATTTGCTTGAGTCACATCAGCCTTCAACAATGTCCCCAGCACTGTGCCTGCTGGAGAGCACATCACTGAAGCACCACCTCACTGCCTGCTGCTGGTGGGCTTGGGGGGCTGTCTGGGGTCTTCACGGAGCTGCCGCCCCTGCAGCCTTCTGGCCAGAATGGACCCCTGCGGCTTCACTTCCTCCCTGCTTGGAGTCACCAAACTTTTTTAGCTTCAAATTGTGAGGGCACAGATGTATCTGGCAGAGCCAGGTCCTGCACCCCTACCCTGGCTGTCAGGGAGGCTGGAGGAGGGAGCACCTGGGCTTGTCGTGGATTTGCAGAGTTTTTCCATGCAGCAAGCCAGCTTCACTAATGTTGTGTGCATGGACATTGGTTCTTTCCCTACTGAACTGAAATGTCACCCTTATTATATACTGAAGAGCTACAGTTCTTCAGGTCTGCTTCCGAACTCTCAGTTCTTACAGAATAAAACACCTTACCATTGCAGCTTTTTTACACATTTTAATATCTCGTGGTGACAGAAACTTCATTCCACTTTTCTTCTTTTTATTTTTTTATTTGCTATTCTTAGGCATTGAGACAGAAGCTCTTGCTAATGAAGTCATTTTTATTATGTGAACAGTCACAGACACTATTGGGTGTCCAGTGGACCCTGAGACAGTGGTCAGCAAGGGAGATGGCACTGAGGAAAGGACGAAACTGACACCAAACTTAGTGCATGAAACGGGAAGCCTGTAAGGGCCTGCACTGTTCCATGGGCTTGGAGGCAGCATGAGAGCAGTGCAGCCCTGTCCTGTTTCCTGGAGACTTTTTATTGGGTATATAACAGAGTATCCGTGCAAGTGTGCACAGCAGTGCCCCTGACTGGCACCTTCACACTCTTTTCTTCTCAATTAGGAGTACAGAGGTGGCTGCCTGCAGGCTTTCCCCTGGTCTTTTAAAGGTCCATGGGGTCTCAACCTATTCCCACAAGACACAAAACATACTAAGTATAGAGGGTAAGTGAATATCCCCAACCAACTTCCGAAAGGCCGTGGCCACCACTCAGAGCGGGTTGTCAACCCTGCCTTATGAACAGCCTTCAGAGCCCAAACTGCTCAAAATTGTAAAAGGTGATAAAATCAGAAAAACAAACCATTTTTGATATGTTCCACAAACCAGGTCTTTCCATAGAGGAACATAACATGTACCATAATTATTCAAAACTTTTTTATTTCCTGTAATGGACTTCATAATTTTTGTTTAATTTCTACAAATCCTTGAGTTACCTTCCCATGTGTTTACACACACATTTACATGTACATATATGTGTGTATGTGTAATTTTGCTGCTCTTTTGGGTATGACATAAACTATGGAATTTTGTAAAATGATTTTGCTGGATGATTTCTTTCTTTTTTTATTTGATCCTTTGTGTTGTCTAGGATGATTACCCACAAATAATAAATTTTAAGTAATTTTCAAGATTTACAGTTCCTGTTCTCTTTTAGATTTATTCCATTTAGTGAAAACTGCCACAGTATCTTAAATATTGGCAGTGACTGTCCTCATCCTTGTATGGAGACCCCGCTGGTGTCTCGCCATCAAGTTTGCTGTTAGCTTCTAATTCATTGTCTTTACCGAGCTAATGAAATTTCAAACTTTCTATGAGTGTTTATCAAGAAAGGATAAAGTCATTAAGTGCCCTTTGTAGCATTGCTGTACTGAGTGACATTGTCTCATGATCATAACCGCCATTTGGAAACACCTGAGACATTTGTCCCCGCAGTAGCTCTTGGCTTCTGTGTTCACTTCACTGCTTCCTCCTGGTGTCTTCGGTTCCATCTTGCATCTCCTGTGACTTCTGCACACTGCCAGTTACTTCCTGAGGCGTGGCTGGATTCCAGCTTAGTGGTGACCTTGGGAGATGCTTACCAGGTGGCATCTGTCTCCTCCTGGTGCATCACACAGGGGTCCCCTCACGTCTGGCTCTACGGATTGCAGTTGCTCCGAGGGCCCAGGTGTCATCAATCAGCCCACCTTTCATTATGAGACTCCCCATCAGCCTCTCACCTAACGGGTTTGGCATCCACTCACAATTGACCTGACCTAGTATTTTAATAGGGGTTGGAAAATGGTGACAAAATAATTTTAAAAATCTACGGTTGCTTTTTATACTTAGGAGCTGAACTTTTCTATAAACAGAAACCTGGGTTACCTTGAATTATACTTTGCACAGGAAAAGCAGGATAAATGCTTAATTCTTTCTCTTTTCTTATCCTTTGTTAAAACAGGGAGTTAGGTGGTTCCTTGGTGACCTTAAGAGGCAGGTGAGAGCTTATGTGATGCTTCCACCAGGGAGGTGACAATTTCTGCCATCAACTGGTAAAGTTAAAGAATATTTTTGCTTTTAAATTGTTGAAAAAGCCTCCTGGAAGGGTCATGAAAAAATATTGGCAGGAGAAACACTGCTTGCCTCTACGAGTGGTAGATGATCTTCATTTTGCCTCACTAATTACCTTTCTTCACCTCCACAGCTTCTTCTGGTTGGAACATTTAGTGCCCCTGTTCTCTGGAGGCATCAGGCAATTTCACTGGTCTTAAGTTGTCTTTATTGTTTGTTTGGTGTGATTTTTCATCAATCATGCCATCATTTGGCATTTGCCCTGTTTGCTGAGTGAAATTATGTAGCTTCATGTTGAAGAGAACACTGTTCATACCTGGGACCAAGACTTGGGATGCCTGTGCTCCTTTGGGAATGATACAAAGCTAATTGTTAGGTTATTTGTGTTATAAGATTTCAAGAGCCTGTGAAAAGAAGCTAAAGAAAACAAGAGGAGGTCACCCCTACAGAAAAACAACAACAGCTGTTTCCATTCTGCCCTCTTAACAATAGCAATAACTTTATTACGGGACAGGGGAAATAATGAGGAGGATGGGGTGTGTATATGAGTGAGTGTCGGTGTGTTTGCGTGTGGACACAGAATTAGGGAGTGATTATAAATGATACAGTAATTAGGGAAAACTACCTTGCTCATATAAAAGTGGATTTTGTGAGTTGGGGAGCTGGCCAAAGAAATTTTCAAGCCTAAGCACTAGGGACGTATTATCTATTGTCACCATAGTCCCAACGTTTCAGGAATGGTGCCGGGGAGGGGTGGGGGCAGTGACTGTTGGAGACAACGTTTGAGGTTCAGTGGAGGGCCTGTCAAGTCGCCCTGAGGAATAGCTGACTCAAGTTAGGAAAGTTTGTCTTTTGGGTTTGTCCAGCAAAATCAGTGTGTCTTTTGGATCAAGGCTGCTTTTGTCTGATTCATTGGGAAATTGAAAGTTGAGACAGAAACCTCACCAAAACCCAAAAACAGAGGACTGGAAACAAGATAGAACTGGTGTTGTGACTGGAATGTGGAGTACACACCAGGAAACCTGTCTGATAGATGTAATTGCATCGCTCAGTCCTCCTCAACAAAGGGTGATTGACACCCAAGGTGCGCAGGGCACTGCGTGAGTCACCAGGACTGGGCAGGGGATGAGACCTTGGGTTAGGGTAGAGGGAGGGTAATGGGTGGGGCCACACCTACGGTGCATCTTAGAATGGGTACAGGTGAAACTTACTAAAGGCAGGATACAAATGTCTACATACAATAACTAAGAAAATGCCATGAAGGCTACGTTGAACAGTGTGATGAGAATATTTCAGATTGTATATGAAATCAGCACATTGTACACCTTGATTGCACTAATGTACACAGCTATGATTTAACAATAAAAAAGTAAAATATTATTTAAAAAAAAAACAAAAAAAAAAACCAAAGACAAGGCTTTGTAAGAAGTGCGGCGAGTGCACAGGCAACACGGGAAGCTGTGTTGGGTGTTTCAGTAAGGACATTTTGGTGTTTTCAGGGAACTCACAGGACAAACACCCAACCCACTCCTGGGCCCCCAGGGAGTGTACCTTATGGTATACATTTGAGCTGAGAACTGCTTACTGGGAGAAGGACAAGAGAGGTCAGAGCAAGAGGAGCCCACCTGCAAAGGCCCTACCCTGTCGGAGCATTATCCTCCCCCAGCATCTGGGCACGCACAGAAGCATAGACCCCGCTCCCTGCGTGTGGTCCAGCAGGTGAGGCCAGCCCTGTGCCTGGGATGCATAAGCCAACCTGCGGGGACTGCCTTCTCATCTGTCAGAAGTGATCCTTCCTTCCCAGTATTTCTATGAATTTTGAAAGCTCAAGCCTCAAGTCACAATCCTTCCTAGTGGTTTAAGCAATCAGAAGTGTCCACGACCTAATCAATCAAAGGAATAAATGCAACTGACTTCGCCATCCTCTGGTACAGCTAAGGAACCATTGTGTTTCTAAGACACAGAAACTGCTAAACATGTGAAGACAGTTCTTAAGGCTGAGCAGCGAAGAAAGGAAAGAGTATCTAGAAAGTAGGAGTGAAACGTGCTCCGATATGGGCAGAGATAACACAACTTCCTGACGAAGATGCCACTGAAGGTAACGTGCTTTGATTTGCAGAAAAAAAAAAAAAAAAATGGAGAAGTAAAGGCAGAGAAACCAACTTCAAGTGTTTGCAAGTGGTTTCCAGTTAGAGTTAGAACAGAGGATGAGAAGTGCATCCTTTCAAACTGCAGAATCTTAGGGGGCAAAGAGGAACCGAATTCTGAGTTTGGAATGAGTCTGAGCAGCTGAACAGTCACGATGTTTCCAGAAGCAGGTAGGCTTCTTGACATCAAAAACGCAGCTTCATGAAATATTAGTGCTTTCCCTCAGCTGCTACCCCAAGAAGCTCTGATGGAATGAAGAGCTCAGAGCACAGAAGAGTCAGCTCCAGAGTGTGACAGAAGCTCCCTGCTGCTCCTGCAGTGCTAATTACGGGAGCTCTCACGGTGACCGAGAGGGGGTGAGGCCCAGAGGCTGCGATAAACAGAACAAGATAAAAGCCCTCAACCAGGACAGACGGGAAGAGGAGTTGGAGTGTGCAGCCCTCACATCTCAAGGTTAGTTACCCGTCTCAGAAAAGAAGACCAGATGTGTCCAAGTTCACACTTTTAAGTTAATCCTGTGTGAAAGGTGGGGGACGGGGGGGGGGGGGGCGGGGCCTCCAGTGAAAGTGCAGGACAAGCAGATAAGCCTGGGAAGGGGCTGCCGGAAAAAGCTGGAAAAGTTTGGCGATGGGCACGTTTTCAGTAAAAGGGTGTACTCTACTGCTCCCCAGTCTGCTGCTCAAATAGCATTTATAATACCTAGATCTGAGAGTATAGTTCTTGAAATAAAAAAACTGAGCTAATTTTACCATCATCTGGGCTATCAATCAAGCTAAACCGTCCTTCTCTCAGGAGAGACCAAATGAGGATGAACTTAAATCACAAATGTCCACTAGCTAAAGATTTATTATCCTACTCGAGGGTTGGGACACTTTTCTGTAAAGAGTCAGACAGTTAATACAGCTTTGTGGGCCCAGTGGTGTCTGCCACACTCAACGCTGCTCAGCTTGACCAATGTGGCACAGAAACAGCCCCAGACACCAGGTGGACAATGAGCATGGCCATGTTCCCACCAAGTTGTTCGGGGAGGTAGGATGAGGCTGGATTCAGCCTGCAGGCCAGAGTTCACAGAGCCCTGCCCCAGGGCATCCCTGCCCCACCCAGACTCAAGTCTCTGCTTTGGATGGAAGTTGGTTAGCATCATCCACTCAGAGTAGTCTAATGACTGGGGACAAAACATGACGTATCAGAGTTTTAAGGGTATCATGGTCCAGAGGAGACCTCATGTCCCTCATTGGAAAGACTGTCCTAGTGAGAGTCATTGAGGATGGGGCAGAAACCCAGGCTGTGTCGTGTTCCAGTTGACAACTTACTGGGAGCACAGCCTTGTGACCTCCGGGACATCCCAATAGCAGGCACACAACCCAGTCAGACCCTTGCAGGTGAGGGATCTTCTCTGGGATCTCCCTGGCCCCAGTCACTTGTAGTTTGGCACAGGCTTTCTGTCTCCCAGGATGGGAGTAGTTGTCGGAGCAAGCATGGGAATGTCTCCAAGTGGAAGAATCCCCCCATGCCTAGTGGGTGCTGCAGCATGAGCTGGGAATGGTGGGGTCCAGGGACTTGAGCAGACACTGGAATCTCCCCATGTTCAGAACAGCAGAGACAGCATCTGGGGAGGCAGAACATATTACAGAAGTGGGAGCAATGAGATCGTGGCTGTAGAGATGCTTCTCCCCATGTGGACAACCTCAGGGAGGTGGACAGCATGTCTGAAGACCTGGCTGGGCTCAGCCACCTAGGAGTCTGCACTCAGAGGCAAAATTGTGAGCTGAATTCATGCCTGTGTGACTGGCTGAGACGTTTTTAATAGTAGAGAAATCCAGTAATATTTTGATTAATGACTTCCATGAGGACAAAGCTCTCTCATACAGACAACTCTATTAGAAAAAACCTCCAGCCAACATCCCTTCATAAATCATGCAAAAAATGGCTGCCGACACAAACACGAAAATAGTTCAGGTGCAATCTCTATTTGTCTTTGGTTAGATGTTGATAAATAGCGCTCATCCTTAGCAAAGTTGTAAAAGCTGAACTTTACCTTCAGCTGCAAGTCTTTCCGCACCTTTGTTTTGAATCTGTGACCTCTAAGTCCCTTGAGTCCAGAATGTAAGTGCACTTAAGTTCTCTTCATCCCTTGACTAAGTCAGCTATGGAAGCCTTGGGAATTAAGAGGTGCCAGGGTCCCACCCTGGGGGCAGGTTCCTTTAAGACCTGTGGAAGTGGTGGCTATTGACTAAAGAAAAATAAAGTTTAAAGCAGCAAGAGATAAAGAGGCAGGAGATGTAGAATAGAGTTTTCAAAGGTGGGAACACAGGGGACCACCACTAGCTTGTGGGGATCTGGTGAGCAGCCCTGAGTGTTTGTTTCACCCAGATTTTATTGAAGTTTATTTTCTCATTTAGCCGAGAGGGTAAGTTGAGGAAGGGAACAAAAACTTCAGCAATTTCTCTCAGTAAGCAAGCATGTTAGTTCTTATTCTACCTATAATCATTAACTTTAAGGGTCTGGGCAGCCTCGAGAAATCTGAAACCTGAGCCTTGTGTGGGGGCAGCCTCCTGTCTGTGGTCACACACAGAAATCCCTTAGGGGAGGTTAGACCCCTCTGCTTCTCTGTGGAGCAGATACAGTGGCATCAGGCATTCTCTGAAGAATCAGTGGAAAAGAAGACTTTTCTTCTGATCCCCACCTGAAGGCGTTTCCCTGCATGGTTAGGGTACAAGCGCTCTTGCTCGTATCTCAGGGTTTGAGCTGGTCCCTGGATCTCTGCCCTGGCTATTATACAAATCCCCACAATGGGTATTTGTTTAGACTGTTGACTGGGCCGGGATGGTCTGGTTAATGTTCCTTCCCAGGCCTTGCCTATACTTCTGTTACAATCATTCTTCTTCAGAGTACTTACAGACCCAGCAGGGGTGTTTGCAAGTTCTATCCCTTACAGGCCAGCCTTCTAGTAAAAGCAGGAACCACTCAGACAAGTCATTTAACTGCTAGTTTAAAAGTAAGCTAGCTAAACTGCTTTTATTTTTCCTTGCTCGGCTTATTTCTCTGATTTTGCTGTCTTCCGGAGGTGTTTTCCTTCACCAAGAATGGTCTTGGGACCCCCATTCTCCCTGCCAAGGGTGCTATAAGTTATTATCAATGACTTTTTCCATTATTCCCCTTTCAATACTCCTGCCACACACCTAAGGAAGTTCCCTTAGGACCTGTTTGTAGAAGCCGTCAAGAGTGGAGGATGCCACGTTACATCCGATCTCTTTTAGGGCCCGAGGCAGCACACACTCGTGACAGGTGCTTGGTCCCTTCTCCCTCTGTACCTGCACCTCCTATCCTACTTCATCCAATCCTCGCCCATCCCCTACAAAAATTCACATTTTTGCATTTGCTTATTAAGAGCTCAGTGCTTTTTTTACGTCTTAAATCATTTATCTGATAACCTGGACTGTGAACTTTATTTATTTCCATCTGTCATCATGAAGTCGTGACATAGAGTGTGCCTCTGAGTTCTAATTTTAGAATGTACTGTGAGGCTCAATTTGCATCTGTGGACGGATGGTTGGGGGATGAAGTCAAATCAATAAATACATGGGAAAAGGAAAATGGTGTGGCTTCTGCAACTAGTAAGACTTGGGGTGAATTTACATTCTTGCTGTTTACTAGAGGTATTTTTTTATTGAGGTGAAATTCACATAACACAAAAGTAACCACTCAAAAGTATATGATCCAGTGGTTGATTAGTAAATTCATGATGTTCTATGACTACCATCTTTATCAAATCTCAAAAGTTTCATCATCCCCCAGAAAGACCCCATCCCTTAAACAGTCAATCCCCATTCCCTCCTTCTGACAGCCATAAGCCACCACCAATCTGCTTTCCATCTCTACAGATTTACATATTTGCATATTTCAAAGAAAGGGAATCCTAAAATATGTGACCTTTTGTGTCTGCCTTCTTTCATGTAGTCTAATGTTTTCAAGGTTCATTTGTGTCGTGCCACAAATCAGTACTTCTTTCTTCTTTCAGACTAAAATATATTCAATTGAAAGAATATACCACTGTTTGTTTACCTGTGGCCGTAGAGATGCTTGATGGACATTGAGTGGTTTCCACCTTCTGGCTCTTGTGAACAACAATGCTATGAACCTTGGTGTACAGTGTTTGTTTTAGGACACATTTTCAATTCTTTGGGGTGGTTGCCTAGGAGTGGAACTGCTGGATCACATGGTAGTCTAACTGCCTGAGGAAAGGGCAGCTAAACCAATCTCCAGTTTCCATTTCCATTAGCAACACACAAGGCTCTAATTTCTCCACACCCTCCCTGACACCATTTCTTTCCCACCTTTGTTGATAGCCAATCCAGTGTAAAGTATAAAGCGACTTCTCATTGTGGTCTTTGTGCTTCTCTAATGGCTAATCACGTGGAGCATCTTTTGAAGTGTTTCTAGATCTTCTTTGGAGAAATGTCTATTCAAACAACTAGCCTATTTTTAAGTTGGGTTGTTTCTTTTTGTTGCTAAAATGTCAGAATTCTTTATGTATCATTGATACTAGAACCTACTCAGATATATGTATGATTTATGAATATTTTCTCCCATTCTGTTCTCACCACCAAAGCAAATGCTTAAAGTCAGCAAGAGGCAGAGATGGAAGGAAAGACCTGCCCAGGGCTGTCCTCGATGGGTGGAGCCTCCTCCCCCCACCCCTCCAGCCTCTGTGCTCCTTTCCCAAGCCTGTCAGCCCCCAAGCCCACCTCTCAGTGACAACCACCTGGGTCTTCCCATCTGAAACCCAGAACACTACCTCCCTTTTCCCACCCCACTTCTCCGCTTTATTTTTCTTCATGCACTTACCATCTTTAATTTACTATATATTTTATTACTTTATTTTAGTTTCTGCCTCCTCCTTGGAGAATGCAAGTTCTGTGATGGCAAGAATTTTTTTTTTTTAATATGTTATTTATCCCTGTTGTCTAAAGCAGAGTTTGGCACAGAGAACTTATTCAGCAAATGTTTGTTGAATGGATGAATGACTTTGTAGAAAATGAAACCTTGAAAATAAGCTATTTCCCCGAGAGAGAAGTAACTCAAATCTGCCCACCTTCATACTCTAACAAACCTACCTTTGAAGCTAAGACCTTTTCCTGTGTTCATACTTCAGAAAAAGAAGACATGACTGATAATATCTGAAAGGACGGAAACAGTGCATCGTGCTGGGCCTCTGCCTGAACATTACAAAAATTAATTTTTTTATAGACCAGCTTTTCAATCAATTTCTGGAGATGGGTTATCTTGCTTTCCTTTTGGCTATTCTTCATGTATACAAAGGTAAAGATACTCTTTATGTCTTCATTTTTTAAATTTGCTCTCATGGTATGACATGTTCAGAATTCATAATGCTTAGTGGTTTAGATCATTTCTCACTTGCTCAGAAAAATTAAAAATTACCATTGCCAATTGTCAGACGTGTAAAGCTTTTTAGACTAAGGTAGCAACTGTCAGCCTTTATTGCTGGGTCTTAGGAAGCCAGTGGTATTTATTTGGTGTCTCTGTCATTAAGTCTAACGGAATTAATGTGATGTTGTGTATTTCAGCTCTGTGTGAAGAGATATTTTGGGACACCACTGTTAGACTGGCTGAGAATATGACTCTAGAATGCGTGTATCCATCCGCAGACACCTTAACGCAGATGGAGTGGTTCAAGGTCACTTCAGTGGAGAAAGAGGCTATAGCTATTTTCAGCCCTACTCACGGTGTGGTCATCAGAACGCCCTACGCTGACAGGGTTTCCTTTGTGAATTCCTCGATGGCCCCCAATGATATCAGCCTTTCTTTTCATAATGTCTCCGAAGCTGATGTTGGCTACTATTCCTGCTTCCTTCACACTTTCCCACAGGGAACTTGGCAAAAGATGATTCAGGTGGTTCAGTCAGGTAAGGGCAAGTTTCATTTTCATTTTTATCCACCTACAGCGTTCGATTCTATAAAGCCCAAGTCGAAGCTACAGAATATCTTATATGTTGGTGGCAGTTTCCAGTTCCATTTCTGGGTACTATGATACCATTGGTTCAGAGGGGGTAATACTGTGAGTCAATTTCACTTTTTCTTAATGTGCTATAATTCCTGAGCAGATGTCTCACAAATGTGCATGTAGTGGGGGAAAGCACAGGTTTTATGATGTCTTAATGATAAATTGAGCCTGCATTAAACTGATGTTGGCAACATATGGGTTCAGGAACCACATCCCTCCCAGTGAAGCTGTGATGTTCTTTTAGCCAGGCACTCAGCACCAACTTCAACCCTCCAGACGTTCAGCGTCCTTTCTTCATCATTTGAATCCTGGGCAAAGATCAAACACGGGCTCCATCTTCCATCTCATCCAAGGTTAGCTAGAGAAGATACTTTTTTCAGGAATTGCTAGCTGTCATGTTGGAAATAATCTAATGATTTCTTAGTGCATTTTCTGCCAGTGATTGATGGTGGTTTGGTCCTTCCAGTAATGGCCACGTGGAGCAGATATGGTGTACTGGAAAATCTTGGGTTTCAGAACCATTACTTTCCATATAGCCTGTGTTAGATGCTCTATTCTTCCAAATATAATGTTCTGAAATAGTAAATTTAGTTAGTAATACCCTTCTATCTGATGGCTGGTTTAGGAATAATGTATTTAGAGAACTTGGCTGATGGTAGTCAGAGAATGATCAGTTTTCTCTTCACTATCATTATTTCCTATCGTTTTGATACAAAATAACTAATGCGAAATTTTTAGATATCACTGACAGTCTAAAGAAGATAATATTTTGTGTTTTTTGTCTGGTATCTCTCAAATTATACTCTGTGGTCATTTTCAAGGAGAACATTATATGATATCTGAATAGTGCTTTATTTTTAAGGAACTCATATACTAAAAGAACAATTCTAGTATTGTGTGAGTAACCTCAAATGGTTGAGGGGAAGGGAAATCTCTGTGCGTTTAGTTTTCACTTTCTTTTTAGGTGTAGCTAAACTCAACAATAATTTTTTGCATGTGCCTGAGGCTCATAGAGTGTCAATTAGCAAAACTGCTTTAGTTAAATGCTTATTTATTAAAGAGGGAAAATTTTTAAGATACATTGGGGCAAGGGAAGGAGAGAAGATGAGGAGGGAAGGGTGTCTTAGGAGGGTGATGGCATGAATAAGGGCACAGCAGAAGTGTGACATTCATGCAGGGGACAGAGCATGGCCTCTTTGACGGGGTCACTGGGCTTGGGTGGGCCGTGGTTCTTACACGGGGCTATGAGACTCTTCACTCCCACAGACATAGCCTTAGAGGTGGCCTCAGGGGTGAGGAAGAAAGACACTGCAAAGGGGGGCTCAGCCCCTGCCTACACCAGCAAGGGCTCAACATATGATCCTTTGGGGTCCCAGGTAAGGCTTCAGTACAGTAGCTTTTGTGTTCAAAGATTTTGCAGTCCCCCAGGGCAGCACAATATTAGAGATAAACCTAGGAATTTAGTATGGTCCTGATCTTGATGTGCCTAGCGGACTTTAAACTTCAATCTGTCATGTGGACCATGAAACATCTCGGAACATTTTTAAGAGAGAAACACACAAAAAATAAGTTTTTATTTCTTTCACCACTTGGAAGATTAAACTAGCTGTGGCCTTACAGGAAGGGAATAGTTTAAGGGGCAGGGTGAATGAATGAGATTCCGTAGGCTGGAGCACTTACACACTGCAGCAGACCTGTAAATTGGTAGCTGTTATTTTAGTCTGATAAATAGAACCAATGGGGTCAATGTGCATATATGGACAGATTTATTATAAGGAATTGGCTCAGGCAACTATGGAGCCTGCAAAGTCCAAATCCTCAGTGTGGGCAATAGGCTGGAGATCCAGAGATCGGATGGTGCACTTGATGTTCAAAGGCATCTGCTAAAGCAGCGATCCTCAACCTGCGGGTCACCACCTACAGGAACTGTGTTAAAGGGCTACGGTATTTGGAAGGTTGAGAACCACTGTACTAAAGAATTCCCTTCTATTCAGGGAGGTTGGATTTTTTTTTGTTCTTTCAGGCCCTTCAACTGACTGGATGAGACCCACTTACTTTATGGAAAACAACTGCTTACTCAAAATTTACCAATTTAAATGTTGATTTTATCCAAAACACCATCCAACTTGACACATAAAATTAATTGTTACACTTGTTTTAAAGAAATGATGTGACATTAGCTAAAGAACCCCAAATCTCATGATTCAATAATTTCACTCTGTTTGATATCCCAGAGATTGCTCATATACAGGAAATATTTCTGACAATGTTTATAGCAACAATGATTCCAATAACAAAATATTGGTCACAACCCAAATACCCATCAAGAGCAGAATGGACAAATCCTTTAAGATCTATTCATATACTAGGATACCTGCCTATCTAAAAAATAAATGAGTTACTACTGTGTTCACCAGCAGCTATGGACCTCAGGAACATCATCTGTAAAGAAAAGAGCACGTTACAAAAGAAATAGGTGGGGTAGGATTTCCTTCCTTGGAAAGTTAAGCAATGTTATTTATAGATACTAACCTGGTAAAACTTTAAAGAAAAGGAAAGTTCTGTATAATGGGCAGGTGGGGGATAGAACAGAATTAGGAAGGGCTACAAGAATCTTCAAACTTCATGATTGAGATGACTTTCTTATATAGGGGTTTTATTTCTTATTTGTCTCAAAATAACTTAAAAATTTTTTTTTGGCTTATCTACTGATTTCTATTAAAATGCTGAAAAGATATACAATTGCAATTTTAGAGCAATTCAAAGATAATTTTCTAAATTAAGGATGAGAGCTTCATTCTGATTTGAACTGGGGGTCAGCTTGAGGGCATCTTCAACAATGAATCCAAATTTTTATAATCCAGACACTGAAAAATGATGATTTCATTTAAAAAGATGAGAAATTAGGAGGCAGATTTGGCTTAGAAGAGAGGACAGAAGTCTGCTTCAGGTGTATTGAGTTGTAAAATAGCCGTTGAATACTGAAATTATGGAACAGCCAACCAGAAGAAAGGCTGGGATCAAAGACACCCGTTCTGAACAGATCTGAATATCTCCCAGCTGTATGTGAACAAGATGGTTAACTGAGAAAGTGCTAACAGGTAGGGGCAGGAGGTGGAGGTCTGAGCAGATGGTTGTGTTGCAGTGGGTGAGGCATTTGTGTTAAAGGATAAAGAGAGCACAGGGAAGAGGGGAGAGGGGGGCACGGAATAGGTGAATCCCTGACGCAGGAGCAGAAGACAAGTTGGATCATGTGTACCTGAAGGGCTGTGTGTCCCACTCCACATACTTAGGGGGGTCATGTGTTCTCGGACTTGGCGATCTTCCATATTCCAGTCCCCTCAAGCTGACACAGAGATGTTCCTCTTTTTTTTTTTTTTTTTGGTTATTGTTTGGGATTCATTGAGGGTAGAAGTTATTGGGTTACACTGATTGCATTTGTTAAGTAAATTCCCTCTTATAATTGTGTCTCGCCCCCAAGAGGTGTGTCATACGTGACCCCCCAACCCCCTCTCTCCTCCCTCTCCCCACTCCCTCATTCCCCTACCCCCCACTACGTATCAGCTCATCTACTGCCTTCATATTCGAATTGAGTACATTGGATTCTTGCTTCTCCATTCTTGTGATGCTTTACTAAGAAGAATGCGTTCCACCTCAGTCCAAGTTAATATAAAAGATGTAAAGTCTCCATCTCTTTTAATGGCTGAATAGTCTTCCATGGATTTCACCACCCATTTGTTCCTCCATTTTTTTCTTGAAAGGTTCTGATTTCTCCTGATTGGAGGAGAGCCCTGTGTGCCATCTGTGCTGGTTCCTAGAGAGCCCTCACCCATACGCCTTCTGGTCAGGTGTTTGCTGCCCAGGCTCCCAGTGGCTGACAGGGCAGCTGACTTCTCTGTGTGTTCTCCAGATGTGCTGCTCATCAGTGACAATGGAGAGGTTCCTTCAACATCAAGGGCCCCAGAATTGACAGTCGTTCTGAGGAATCCCATAACGAAAGGGATTCTCAAGATCTTGTTGGCTTATATGCCAACTGGGGCCAGTGAGGCCAACATTTTTTTCTAATGATGGGGTGATTGCCATTATGTCAATCTGATTTAAAGCTGGGAAGAGGAAATGTTCCCAGCGATCAGGCTTGTATAAATGGGTGTGCTGATTTGCAGGGGCTGAATCCTCTTAGTCATTAATTCACTTATCAGGTCTTTGCGGAGAACATGGTTTTAGGTGATTTTTCAGGGGTTCAGAAGCTAGAAAGGCATGGACCTTAACTCTAAATGATATACAGAGTGTTAGGGGAGATAAAAGTTGTATGTCACAAATTATATTTTGAAGCAAAAAGCAGTTAAGTGCTATTCTAATCCAGAGGATAGAATTAACTTTTAACTAGGAATTTCAGAATAGAGTTCCTGACAAAATGAAATTTGAACTTACCCTCAAAGGAGGCAAGTCAGAATATTTGGGCATGGACATTTGTGGAGCGCCCTTCCAGGAGAATTGCTTTAGAGAATTACACAGAAAATAGCCAGCCTTGGTTCTTGTTTAATCTATTTTGGAAGATAATTTTCATTTTTTAAAAAAATGTTCTAATAGTAGCAACACATAGGATTGATAAATAAGTTAACACAGTTTATTGTGGTTTATAATTGGCTTACACATTAAACAACTGCTTCAAAAGGCCTAAGAAGCCAGAAAAACATAGTTTAGAATCTATCTGAAGACATTTACACAATCCATTTCACTTTTTGTTTGTACATCCCAAATTCAAAAGGAAGGAAAGAAACATACAAGAATGATACTATCTTTCACATTAGTGACAGGTGAAAGTGATGGGGGGTGGGGAGACTTGGACGGCAAGGCTTTCACCTGTCAGAGGAAATTCCAGACAGGGTTAAGAAGGCCGCAGATAACGAGTCTTTCTCCTCCTGTTTCAAGGCTCCCCTGTCCACACCAGCTTGTCTCATCCTCATGTGGATTCTTTTAGCTTTCCTCCTCACGTGTATCTCCATCACTATTAATTTTTTGTAAAGTGAGCTAGAGAAATAAGAAAAAAATTGTTTCAAATCTACTACTTAAAAAAATGAAGCCATAAACTCTCCAGGCTCATTTTAGGAAGGTCATAAATAAGTCATAAAAGTTTTATTTCTGTATTCTTGTGTGTTTATCCACAGGCGTGCACACACATCCGCACGAGACTACAATGTCGTTCTGTAAAATATTCCATTCCAGCAGTTTTTCATTTAAAGACAATGATGTTAAACAGTACCTATAAGAAATAGTCAATGGTTGAAACAGAAACATTTTAAAGGTTTAGAAATCTCACTCCTTAATGAAATAAAGTAGTATATAAAGAAGGCAGATGATAAAAAACATTTTGAGACTCGTGGAAAGCAAGATTACAGTCACTGCATCTCTCAAGGGGGGAGAAAATGGGAATCTGAGAGTGGGAGAGCTGTCAGGACCTCTGCCACGGCGGCTTGTATGGACTTGCTTTCCCTTTATGAGGGGCAGGCTGGGGAGCGCACGTCAGCCTGGGACTCACCCCTCAGCCTTTGGAATAAAACTTTTAATTCAGAAAATTGTTTAAAAAGAGAAAAATTTAAAAACCTCTCTAACAAGACAATACTAGATGTCTACATGCAGTCGAACTCAAAAGGTGAATGGCTGATAAATATGAATTAATGCAGGAGCGCAGGTATAAACTTGGGAGAGTGATGTTGTCCGTCTGTCTCTGTGCTTAGGCCTCTCCCCACCCGCTCCACCTGCCTGGATGCTCTGGACTTGCTCTTTCCCCTGAATTAGCTACAGCAACATCCAGAGGGAAACTTTTACTTCAGCCATGTTCAAAAATGCCCGCAGGCGGCCAAGAGCAGGGGTGAATGGGCTGCACTTTTTTTTTTTTTTTTTTTTTATTTTGGAGAAGGGGCAGGGAAAGAAGGCGGGGGAAGAGGTGAGTGACAGGGTTGGGCCAGTGGCATGGTACCACCTTGGCTGTATCTAGGTAGAGGCAGTTTCAGGCCGGGCCTTGCTGAGTCGTTGCTACACGGAAGTAGCTCGATGGATCTGCTTCTAGTCAGGCTCGGGAAGTTGCACTAGGCCTCAGGCACATGGCAGGGCCCAACAATTC